>JARBWK010000006.1:53119087-53202344 GCA_030556195.1 Anolis apletophallus | reverse complement strand
TTAAAGTTAGCAACTCAAATGCTAATGCCAACCATGGGTCATCGTGCTGTACCCAGGGTCAGGAGCTCCTCCCTCAAGTTAACTTTAAAAATAACCCGGGTGAAATGATAAATGCATATGCTTGAACAAAATCTCCATTGCTAATGTTGTCAAAAATAGGACAACCATTAAGCCTTTGATTATTTATTTATTTTTATTTTTATTTCATTTTATCTTATTTTATTTATTTATTATTTTATTTTAATCATTATTACTGTTATTTACAATCCAAGCCAAACGAATAAAATTGCCAGGCAGTGCCTGGCCTTGGGTAAATTTTAGCCCTCCCTAAGTAGCACCTTAAATTTCCTGTTGACAAATGCAACTGTCTTTCGAGTTGCAAAGGTCGACAACAAGCTACAATAGGTCGAGAGGCCACTCGACTTGGGCAGGCCTCGAACTCATGACCTTCTGGTCAGTAGAAATCTAATGCAAAAAGGGGGGGGGCTTTAAAGAATTCTACTAAATATTTGTCTGCTGAGAGCATCGAATAGAAACAAGACATTTACATGCCCAGGGCGGATCACATTGCACATATACAGGCAAACCTTAAATGCCATAAGCATGCAACATATATAGACAGACATATATAGAGCTACACAATCGATTGAGAGCTCCCCAAACCGGGCAGGCCTCGAACTCATGACCATCTGGTCAGTAGAGAACTTATGCAGCTGCCTCCCAGCTAGCTGCGCCACGTTCCCCTCGCAAGCTTGTAAACGAAGGAGGGGGGGGGGGAGAGAGCAGCAGCCATGTGGCCAACATGGCGCCTCTCTAAGTTAGGTGCCACATTGCCGTGCAAAATTAAAGGGGGGGTGGGGAGGGGCGGGCCCAGGAGCTGCCCAGCCAGCACCCAGCCAGCAGGCCCCGGTCCTACGGACGGCTGCCCTGTGGGGAAGCAGCGTCCGTGTCCTGCCTGGGCACGGCGCGGCTTGCCCCACCCGCAAGCTGCAGCCCCGGACGGCGAGGAGAGGAAGGGGACCAGCCCGACCGCGCCGCCCGCCTCCAGCAGGGGCTACAAGCCCGAAACCCCGTCGCCCGCCAGGGCTCGCAGCCAGGCCCAAGGAGCCCAGCCGCAGCTACGGTCTCCTCAGGGCCAGCGGCGCAATGCACTGCCGCGCTGGGCCTCCTGCCACCCGCCATGAGGGTAAGCGGGAACGGTCGAGGCCCAGCCGCCCAGGCCCCGAAGGGGCTGCCCTCCCGCCGACCAGGCCACGCTGGAGGCAAGAGCCCGGCGCCGCGGGGCGGGTGGGCCCGGACTGGCCCCCGCCCCCACGCCACTCGGGCCCGGGCCGCCGCACCGGGCCCAGGCCTCGCAAGCGGGACCCGGGCCCAGGCGAAGGGCTAGCCCAACAAATAGGGGGAAGGGACCAGGCCCCTCCCCCACGGAGCTCACCTGACGGAGGAGACCTGCAACCGTCTCCTCCGATGTCCAAGCTCCGACTGAGCTCTTCAGGGGCTGGCCTTCCTAAGGGAGGCCACGCCCTGCCTCCCAGAGGTTCAAAGAACCTCCTCTTTCTCTGTGGGAGGGGGCAAACTCCTCTCCCTCTTTAGCCTTTGGCTAAGAGGGAAATCCACTTGTATCCTATGATATTATGAGCACCAGCACAGAAAATATGGCATATAATTTGACAGTGTGTTCCATGGCAAGATCATAAGCAAGAACAGAAGATAGATCCAGACTGGTGAAGGAGACCAAGATTTACTACAAAATAGACCTATGGCCCTCTAGATGTTGTTGGGCTACAACAGGGCTGTCCAACTTCTACCGGACCTGTGGCCGGAATTCCGGTTACTGATGACCTGGGGGGGCGAAGGGTCTGCCTCCGCCCCCGGCTCCACCCCCTCCCTGGCTCCGCCCCCCTCCCCGGCTCCGCCCCCTCCCTGCCTTGGAGGTGTCTGTGGACGACACCGGGGCTTTGACTTGGAGGTAGAGATGAACACCAAAATCCCAGTCTCAAGTCCCAGTCCCTGCTTTGAACTGGATTATATTGCAGTGTGGACTCAGGGCCCTTCACACAGCCATATAACCCAGAATACCCAGGCAGGAAACCCCACAAAACCTGCTTTGAACTGGATTATATTGCAGTCTGGACTCAGGGCCCTTCCACACAGCCATATAACCCAGAATACCTGCTTTGAACTGGATTATATTGCAGTGTGGACTCAGGGCCCTTCCACACAGCCATATAACCCAGAATACCTGCTTTGAATTGGATTATATTGCAGTGTGGACTCAGGGCCCTTCCACATAGCCATATAACCCACAAAACCTGCTTTGAACTGGATTATATTGCAGTGTGGACTCAGGGCCCTTCCACACAGCCATATAACCCAGAATACCTGCTTTGAACTGGATTATATTGCAGTGTGGACTCAGGGCCCTTCCACACAGCCATATAACACAGAATACCTGCTTTGAACTGGATTATCAGAGTCCACACTCATATAATCTGGTTTAAAGCAAATAACATGGGATTTTATTCAGATGTGTGGAAAGGAAGTCAAATAAGAAGCCAGGGCCCTTCCACACAGGTCTATAACCCTGAATGATAAGGCATAATTTTCATTCTGCCTCTGCTAATAACAACAACAACAACAACAACAACAACAGGTTCCTGGAGTAGGAGACCTCCAAGGGCCATCCAGGGCCATCCGGTCCAATCTCCTTCTGCCATAAGGGGAAAACACAATCAAAGCATTCCTCACAGATGGCCATTCAGCCTCTGATGATGATGATGATGATAATAATAATAATTACAATGGGTCCCTAGAACAGGAGACCTCCAAGGGCCATCCAGTCCAATCTCCTTCTGCTATAAGGGGAAAACACAATCAAAGCATTCCTCACAGATGGCCATTCAGCCTCTGATGATAATAATAATAATAATAATTACAATGGGTCCCTAGAACAGGAGACCTCCAAGGGCCATCCAGTCCTACCTCCTTCTGCCATAAGGGGAAAACACAATCAAAGCATTCCTCACAGATGGCCATTCAGCCTCTGATGATGATGATAATAATAATAACAACAATGGGTTCCTAGAATAGGATACCTCCAAGGGCCATCCAGTCCTACCTCCTTCTGCCATAAGGGGAAAACACAATCAAAGCATTACTCAGCCATGTTGAATCAAACTTGGCAGACTGAACTCTCATGAGAGCAACAGAAAGTACTGAACCTTGAGTTTGGGAGTTGTAGTTCTCCTCCATCCAGAGAGCACTGTGGACCAGGGGCAGTCTAAGGTAATTTTAAATGGTAGGCGAACATTATTTTGCGCCCCCCCCAAACATTATTTTGCTGCCCCCCATGTAAAACAAATTTACAATTATAATATCACAATACCATTAGTAGTCTTATATTCAGGAGCTGGAGACTCCGTGGCCCTCCGCCGGGTCCCCCGTCGACCGGGGTCGACCACGGGACGCAGAGGATGTTGACAAGATTGTCGCAGCTCTTAAACCGACCACCTGCTCCCTCGACCCGTGCCCCTCCACACTGATTCGAGCTTGTGTGGAGGGGCCACACAGGCCCTCTGTTGAAGATAGTCAACTGCTCCCTTGAGCAAGGGGCGTTTCCAGAGGAGCTAAAAGAGGCAGTGGTCAGTCCATTGCTGAAGAAGCCCGGGCTAGACCCTGCGGCTCCCTCCAATTACCGCCCAGTGTCGAATCTTCCGTACCTGGGCAAGGTGATTGAGAGGGCAGCAATGGACCAGCTGCAGACGTTCCTGGATGATGCAACCTGGCTAGACCCCTTCCAGTCCGGCTTCCGTTCAGGCCATGGGACGGAGACTGTCCTGGTCTCCATCACAGACCTACTCCATTGTCACTTGGATCGAGGTGGATCGGCGCTGCTTGTGTTATTGGACCTCACGGCAGCGTTTGATACCGTCGATTACCAACTTTTGATACACCGCCTGGCGGTAGCGGGTGAGGGGACAGCCCTCAACTGGCTGTCCTCCTTCCTCCAACGCCGTCAGCAGCGAGTGAAGTGGGGGGGGTCTCCGGAGGTTCCCGCTGAGTTGCAGGGTCCCTCAGGGGCCATCCTTTCCCGCTGTTATTTAACATCTATATGCGACCACTCGCCCAACTGGTGCGGAGTTTTGGGCTGGAGTGTCATCAGTACGCTGATGATACCCAGCTCATTCTGAGGTTGGACCCCGGGGCAGTCTCTGTACCCGATAATTTCCATCTTTGCCTTGAAGCCGTTACTGGATGGCTGCGAGCCAGTAAGTTGAGTGTGAACCCGGCGAAGACGGAGATCTTGTGGCTGGGCCGTCCGGGGGAGCGACCCAGCTGCCAACGTTCGATGGTGTGCCCCTCTGCCCTCAGCCATCGGTGAAAAGCCTGGGGGTCCAGCTGGACGCCCAACTGTCCATGGAGGAGCAGATCGGCTGCACCTGCAGGACAGCATTTTACCACCTACGGATGGCTAAGCGCTTGGCTCCCTACCTCTCCCAACACGACCTAGCCACAGTGATCCAAACCACGGTCATCTCTAGGCTCGACTACTGTAATGTGCTTTACATTGGCCTTCCCCTGTCGATGATCCGGAAGCTTAAGCTAGTGCAGCATGCCGCAGCGCGTCTCCTTATGGGAGCTTCAAGATCCGACCACGCGACTCCACTCTTGCGCGAGCTGCACTGGCTCCCGATTGAATTCCGGGTCCTCTTCAAGGTGTTAGTTCTAACTTTTAAGGCTATTTATGGTTTGGGGCCAGTGTACTTGAGGGAGCGACTTACCCCTTATGTGCCTGCGAGATCACTGCGCTCTAAGGAGCTCAACCTCTTAGAGGTGCCGTCCCTCGGAACCTGCAGATTGGCCTCCACACGGCGGAGGGCATTCTCTGTAGCTGCTCCAAGTCTTTGGAATGGCCTCCCGGAGGAGATCCGGGCCATCCGTGTTCTTTTGCCCTTCTGTAAGGCGGTGAAGACCTGGCTCTTCAGGAAGGCGTTCGGCCCTTAGCTCAATCCCATTGTGCGCCAGATCGCCTATGGTTCCCAGATGTTCATCATGCCCCTCTAGCCTTCGTTGAGGGCCATTGCCTCATCATGTTTTAACTGTTTTAATGTTTTAATGTTTAATGTGTTTTAACTGCCTAACTTGTTTCATCATATTCATTGTGTCTATGCTTCCTTGTAAACCGCTCTGAGCTCCGGAGTGAGCGGTATACTAAATCAAAGTTAATAAATAAATAAATAAATAAATAAATAAATATTGTATCAATGTATATACAATATATTATACCATACTCATACTATATTATATCATAAT
Source organism: Anolis apletophallus (assembly GCA_030556195.1). Classification (NCBI taxonomy): domain Eukaryota; kingdom Metazoa; phylum Chordata; class Lepidosauria; order Squamata; family Anolidae; genus Anolis; species Anolis apletophallus. The sequence goes on along the minus strand of JARBWK010000006.1, from coordinate 53,197,031 downwards.
TATATTATACTACATTACAATATAATTATATTATAATATATTGACATTATAATATAATGTAACATTCTATTATATTATTATAAAATAATAAAATTATTTATTTAAATAAAATTATCCTCTACTAAATATTTTCATTACTCCTATAAAACTCAAATAACCCAAAATAAAGTAAAATAAATTATTATATATTTTGTACAATACCACTATACTGCAATATTGTTTGTAATATTACATGTAATATAAAATATATCATTATTCTATTGTTATATTGTATTTGTATTATATTGTATGACAATATTAAGCAGAACTGTATAATAATCAACAAGAAATGCAATGTAAATGCATCAAAATCAGAATATATTACCTACCACCCGTCTCATAATTCATAGGAGTCTCCCATAAGTCCAAAATTAGGATCCCAATGTAAATGTAAATAGAAAAACAGCCAAAATGTTCAAATGAGGTTGAATACAGGCAGCGCGGCCTGGGCAAACTTGGGCCCTCCCTCTAGGTGTTTTGGACTCCAACTCCCACAACTCCTCATAGCCTCAGGCCCCTCAGGTCTAGACAGAAATAGAGCAGAAGAAAGGAAGGAGGGAGAGAAGAGGTCACAGAGGAGGAGGAGGAGGAGGAGGAAAGCCCTTCATTCATTCCTTCACTTACACTTCCTTCACTGATTCTTTTCTCCTTCTCCGCAAAATTGGGGGCGGAGGCAAAGGGAGAGGGGAAGCACTCCCTGCCTGCCCGATAGGAAGTGCTTTGCTTACAGCCTTCTGCGCAAGGGAGCTACTGGGCATGCGCGGAGGTTTTCGCATGTGCAGTTGCTCCTGCGCTCAACTTCAGCTCCGAGCAATGTGACTAGGATGGTGCCCCCTTCCCAGATGGCGCCCTAGGCGGCCGCCTACTTGGCCTATCTTATAGGACCGCCCCTGCTGTGGACTCAAATAATGATAGATCAGGACCAAACTTGGCAGGAATCCTCAGAAGAGGAGGAAGCTGGAAAGGGAATGGATGAGCAGCCCCCCCCGCGCGCTCCGAACTCGGCCCTGCCCCTTTTTCGCTCTGGCCACGCCCCCTCTCGCTTGGTGCACTCTCTCTCTCCTTCCCTCTTTCGTTCAGGAGGTGCAAGGGGGAAGGAATAAAAGGGGGAAAGAGAGAGAGGAGGGGGAGGGAGGGAAACAAGAAGGCAGGAAAGAGTCCCGAGGCAACAGGGAAGGGGAGCGCACGAGGAGGGCAAACACACACACACACTTTATTTGCCACCTCCCCTTCTTCCCCCTCCCTTCCCTTCACCTCCGCTTGCCTGCCTGCCTGCCTGCCTGCTTCTTCAGGTTTGTGGCCGCCGCGAACGGGAAGGCCGCAGCCGGCCATCCCCAGCCTCATGGAGGGAGGGAAGTAGGAGGAGGAGGAAGGGAGCCTGGTCCTCCTCCCTACCCCGCCCCTCACCCCCACCCCACGAAAAAAAAAATATTCAAAAAAATATTCAAAAAAATATTCAAAAATAATAAAAATATTTTTTTTATCTTAAAAAAGCAGACATCTTGCAGGAGGGTAGGGGGCCATGGGGAAGGGGCTGTGGGGTCGTATACGGTCCGCAGGCTGCCAGTTGGACAGCCCTGGGCTACAACATCCACTCACCCAAGATCAAGTTGATAGGAGTTTAGGAAGTTCTGCAGGGCCACATGTCCCTGGTGCAGAGGACTGGCAAGGCTTTATTACAGGAGGAATTTTCAATTAAATTATAGAGTTAACTCTATTCTGCTTGTTTCCTTTTCAACCCTACTTCCCTAGTTGCAAATTACTTGAATGAGATAGAAGAGACAAGTTGTCCCTTCAGATATTGCAAATATTTCCTTGACTCCTTGACAGTAAAAGTTGCTCCATCTTCTTTTTTTAAAACTCTTTTTAAGACTCTTCAGCGGAAGATCCCTCAGTTTGTCAAGTTGATATGCTCAGGGGTTGGTGTATTAGTGCTTGAAGCAGTAAAGTTTTTCCTCTAAAGGGAAATTATTTCTCTAGTATCTTACAGTAGAATGGAAATCCAGTCTCTAACAGCCTATTTCAGAGTGATGCTGGCTACCTTTTTCAAACCGTTTCTTGAATGTTTTTTCATTTTCAATTATTTACGTTGAATTCAACAACATTTCAACAGATAGGCTTTTTAAAATGACAAACGGCCATTTGGTAAAATAAAAGTGAACAAGTGTGATTTCTACTATCTTACTCTGTCCCATTTCCTCTCATTTTATTGTTGTGTGCATTCTAGGTGTTTCCAACTTGTGGCAACTATGTGGTGGTGTTTTCCAGAGTTGAGAGTATGTGACTCCATCTATGGGCATCACTCCCAAACAACAGATATAAATATTTCAGTTCACATTTATAGTCACCATTGCCACAACTTTTTGCTTTGCTAATGGGAGGGGGTTAGATGTATCATAATTTAGCACCCCACTCTCCAGTAACTCAGAATTGCTTCAGTTGGTGGAGCTGCTTGCTTTCTAAGGGGGCTTTGGGGAAGTCAAGGTGTAGCTATGACAACACAGCACCATCATCATAATAATCACACCTGACACTGCAGGGTCTTCTCCCATATTTAAAGTAGCCATAAATATGGATCTCTATTCACATTCACTGAACTTTCATCAATTTAATTTATTTTCCTTTATTTTCAAAATGTCTATGTAACCTGGCATGAATTTGCGCTCATATTCTACTAAAGAAATAGTAAAAAAGTGATATTAGTATAAATAAACAAACTCTTGCTTATTTTATTTATTGTGTCAGAAGCAAATTGATAATACAGTTATAATGCATAAAAATCACAAAGTTAAAAAATTGGCATTATACTAAATTTCCTTTGACCAAAAGCTGAGCATTTCAACTGCCTCTGGTGTCACTTGTAAGAAGGTCCTTTACTATGCATGTAGCAGGGATCAGGCTGCATTGTAGTAAGTGGTCTGTGGTTTGTTCTTCTCCACACTCACATGTCATGGAGGGTGTCTCTGCATCTTTGGTGCCAGAGTGCAGTCTGTTTAGTGCCTTCCAAAGTACCCATTCTTTCTTCTGTGTGCTGAGGACGGAGTCTCTCATTGGGTCTCAGCTACTGATTGAGGTTCCAGGACTTAGTCGGCCACTTTTGGACTGCAAGTATCTCTGTAAGTCTCAGAAAGCTATTTCTTGACTTAAGACATTGGCATGTTGGTTGATAGCCGAACAGAGGATGGGCTGGAGATGTCAATGCCTTGGTCCTTTCATTCCTGGCTGCTATTTCCTAATGGACATCAGGTGGTGCAATACTGGCTAAGCAGTATAATTTCTCCAGCAGTATAGGGCATAGACATCCTGTGATAATGTGGCATGTCTGATTAAGAGCCATATTCACTATTTTAATGCGATGAGATGTATTCCACTTTGGGCATGTGTATTCAGCAGCAGAGTAGCAAAGCATAAGGGCAGGTGTCTTCACTGTATCTGGTTGTGATCCCCGGGTTGTGCCAGTCAGCTTTTGTATGATATTATTTATAGCATCAACTTTTTGCTTAATAATTAAGCAGTACTTCTTGTAAGTCAGAGCACAATCTAGAGTAACTCCCAGGTATATTGGTGTGCTGCAATACTCCAATGGGATTCCTTCCCAGGTAATCCTCAGAGATCGGGATGCCTGTCTGTTCTTAAGATGAAAAGCACATGTCTGTATTTCAGATGGATTAGGGATCAGTTGGTTTTCCCTGTAATAGGCAGTAAGAACACCTAAAGCTTCAGAGAACTTCTGTTCAATCGTTTCAAAGCTCTCTGCTTGAGCAAAGATGGCACAATCATCTGCATAGATTAAACTCTCTGTCCTTTCTGGCAGTGGCTGATCATTTGTGTAAATGTTAAACATTGATGTAGCAAGCAGGCTCCCCTGAGGCAAGCCATTATTCTGTTTTCGCCATCTGCTTCTCTGACCCTGGAACTCAACAAAAAAGATTCTGTTTTGTAGCAGATTTCCTATAAAACAGGTAAGATTGTAATCCTTTGTGATATTATCAATTTTTCTCAGGAGAAAGTGATGTTTTACAGTATTCATAAGCTGCTGACAGGTCTATGAAGACATCCCCTGTAATCTGCTGCCTTTCAAAACTATCTTCTAAGTGTTGAGTCAAGTTCAATACTTGTGATGGGCAGCTTTCCTCTTTCCTGAATCCAGCTTGCTGTGGAATCATACATGGGTCTATTTTCCCATAATTCTATGCGGAACAAGTCTCTCTGGGACTTTATAAAGATGGCACAACAAGAAGGTTAGTCTATAGCTCTTTGGATCATTATGGTCTTCGTCTGATTTCAAAATGACCATGTCTCTTGCTTTCATTCAGATTTTAGGAATCTGACAAGATGCAATGCAATTGTTCATCAGCTGCAGCAGCCAGCACCTTGCTTTTGGGCCAAAGTTCTTAATTTTTTTTCCATTTGTAGATCATCTAGGACAGCTGCTTTGCCCTTTTTTTTTTACATTTATTGAGAGCCATTTCCAATTTGGTAGATGTAAAAGGTTCATAAAAGTTGTTGTTCTCATTATCTGGTAGTCTGACTATTGGTTTCCTTCTTAGTTTGGTGGCATGGTTGGCTTTCCCATTCATCAGAAGTTAATGCGCTATTGGATCTGCCTTCATGCTGGCATGGGTATTAATTTGTGAAGGATCATTGCTCAACCATCTTAACAGCCTCCACTCCTTCTGACTATTCTTAGCCATATCGACTTCTGTTATCAACTCTATCCACTGTTCTCCCTTGGCTTCAGAGGTGGAAGACAGAATGCTCTGTGCTGCCTGAAGAATTTGTTCACTAATAAGGTCTCCATTGTGGAGCCTGTAATAATCTTCCAACACGACTGCTCTTGTATAAAGCTCTTGTATTTTTCAGGGATTAGGGTGACCAATATAATTTTCTCATCTAATGTATAACAAATTTTAAACTAGTCTGTGTTTCTGAAGTTGAATCTTCAATTAAATCAAACTTCCTGGGCTCTTATAATTGAAAGCAATGGGCATATTATCAGCCAATGCTGTGTGTTTGGTATTGGTGGTCCCACTGATTTAGTGTATTGTTGCATAATATGTCTGGGTTATATCTTTGGTGCCATCTCCCATTGTTGTAAGATGGTGGAAACATACTATCATAAATAAGTGATAGTTTATGCAATTCAGCCCAGGAAAGGACAGCCTCTCTATTTTTATCCTCCTGAGCATAGCCCCACATGTGGCTATGGCTGTTAAAGTCACCAATTACTTCTGCCCTTTGGTGCCTATCAAAGTTCTCAGGAGAGGAGAAACAAAGCTCTTGATTTGTGGGCTTCTACATAGAGGTAATTGTGATGTTACTAAGTTCTACTGTTATATCCTCTGTATTGTTTTCTTCAGTGTTATGGGCACTGCTGACTTGGAGGCCTGGTTTTACAGCACTTCCATACTGTGCATGTATTTTTTGAGTTACTAAGATCGTTCCTGGAACTTTTGGTCATTTATGTTGTTTATCCCTGTGCGTTTCTTGGACAAACAGCAAATCACATTTCTTACAATGTCACAACACTTGCTGATATATGTCATAAGTAGCATACAATGATCTGGTTGAGGAATTCTGGAAGTTGTAGTCCACAAAAGGAGCGTTTCCAACATCTAGAAGGTGTTTTTGTCCCTATGTGGCTGTGTGCACTGAGAAATTCTTGCAGGCAAGCAGACTTATAATCTCAATGGTCTACTTACCCCATTAAAAATTACATTCATAAATTGATGCCAGTGTGCAAATGACATATTTTAGAAGCTCAATTTTGGAATAGCTGTGATGTTGCCTTGCAAAGCTTGCATTTCCCTCTATCAGCTCCTTCCTTGTAATTCTGGACAATCATAAATCTCAAGAGGCAAAAGAGTAGCTAAACATTTTGCTTCCATGAAGAGGTTTCACCAGACATCTCAAAATGCATTTGACATCAGCCCTATTGAGAAATCTCCTTTGTTAGCAAGGAGGATTTAAAGGGCCGTTCTCACAGGTTTGTGTGTTTAATTAGCTGACAGAACAGAGAAAACAGCAGGAGCTTGAAATATGAGGAGTCTCTGCAACAGAAAATAATATGGAAGCATGGGGAAGATCTGAATGTGTCAAATACTGTTAATGACTACAGTCAGACACACACATTTAACTGGAGATTGGCTTACCTTCTTTTCCTGACTATCATAGCAAGCTAGAAAATTATTCATCAAATTGTTCTCAAAGCAAAGACACAATGTCACTCTTTAAACAGTTCAGGTTAATTCCAAAAGCAAAACACTTCAGCTGTAATCCTGTACCCACTTACCTGAAAGTAAGGTGATTCAATATAATAGGTTTTACTTCTGAGCAACAATTTGAGACTGCATTCTTAGACTGCTAATCTTGCATGCATTTCCCTGGATTTCGGTGCTGTCAAATACTCACGTCTGACTCAATGTGTGTATGATTTTGATGTCAGGATACAATCCAGTAGGCATGAGAAAAAAAGTTATGAAAATGAAATGATTCGTAAGAAATTCATAAGAAATGCTACTTTTGAGTATTTCCGCACCTGGAACGCCAACCAGGAAGTGGACTTTCTTTATAGAACTTCGGGGGGGCAGGATTTTCTTAAGTGTCGTTATTAGGTCGTAAGGGGGGCAGAAGGGGGGGCACCCTCCTTCTCTCTCACCACCCTCCCGCCTCCCTTGCCAATAAGTATTATGGCAAGGCAAGCCCTAAACTCGCTCCTTCTTTCGGCTGGAAGCCCAGAAAAAATGTAAACAGAGAGGATTACTCAGAAGTAAATCTGCAAAGGAGGGTGGATGAAGGGCCTTTTGTGGATTTACTTCTGAGTAATCCTCTCGGTTTACATTTTTTCAGGCTTCCTGCCTCTCCTGCCTGCCAGGATCTAAAACATCAAAGAGTATTGGGGTGAGAAACCAACCTAATGTATAATAGAATGAATGCTACTCTAAGTGCCTAATATTATAAGTAATCCAACTGGTCATACCTACATTCCATGCACATGCAATAATACAGCAGTAATAACAATAACAAGAGGTAAAATTCAAACCGAAGTATTCTGACTGGTCCCTGCCTCATGCGGTGCAAACGGGCTCTTCTCTATTAGCCTGGGAAAAGCCAGCGTTTTCTGCTTAGGTGCACACACATACATATTCTTGGGGGATTTGCTGCAGAATCCCGGGCTCATAGAGAAGATTCTGCAGCAAATCCCCCCCAAAGAATATGTATGTGTGTGCACCCAAGCAGAAAACGCTGGCTTTTCCCAGGCTCACAGAGAAGAGCCCGTTTGCACCGCATGAGGCAGGGACCAGTCAGAATACTTTGGTTTGAATTTTACCTCTTCTTATACCCATTGTTATTACTGCTGTATTATTGCATGTGCATGGAATGTAGGTATATGACCAGCCTGGGCAAACTTGGGCCCTCGCTCCCGGGATCGGGTGAGAGAGAGGCAGTGAGGAGCGAGGGGGGCTCCTCCTCCTTTTCTTTTGCTGCTTCCAAGAATAGAATACCCGCTCCCTCCCCCCCTCCTTCCCCTCCCTCCTTCCTATTTGGAGAGTCCCATCTAGAATTCAGTGTGATTTATTCAAGTTTTGGCCTACAACTCCCAGAAATCCCAGCCAATTTACCAGCTGTTAGGATTTCTGGGAGTTGTAGGCCAAAACCATCTGAATGCGCATGCGCTGGCATACGAACTACTAACAAATTTCGTTAGTAATTGTTACATTTTAGAAATTTTGGAAATTTTTTGTAAGTCTTTCTTTACTAATCAAAAAATCCCCCAATTTGATTTTAGAATCACCATTTTTGGGTTCGAAACCATGCCTACAATTCAGATCCCACTTAAGCCACTAAGACAAAGCCCATTTACTTTGGTGGCTGAAAATCACATAGAGAGAATCGCTGACCAAAAGCTAAATGACACCAACACAACTAATGCTTTTCTGATATGATGACAGGAGAAAAAGATTTTCGACAGAGTCACAGTGTATGAGTCACACCTAGAACACACAGAAAAACATTCAGAGCCTAGATATGAATTAATAATGCTAGATCTTTGGGGTAAGTTACAAGTCAAGTATCTGTAATCCAAAATGCTTGGGTTTCCCCTTGACATTAAATCTAGTCAATAGGGCTGTTTGATTAAAAAAAGTTTCAAAACTCATTTAGGATCTAGTCATAGATTGCGTTTCGGATTATTTAGACTTCCGAAAAAATTCCAATAAATTTCGGAATTGATTCGGAAGTATTTCCAAAATTCAGAAGTCTTCGGAAGTCTTAAAAAATGGCGCCCGCTTTCAAAAATGGGCAAAAAAATCAGCAGAAGGAAGAGTTAGCTGTTAGCCATCAGCCAATGAGCAATCAACAAGAAAATTCGGAAATGACATCCAAAATTCGGAATGCTGGGAGGGCTGGTCTCGAAATTGCTTAAAAAGTTGGAAGTATCCAAAAAAACTTCCAAAATTCGGGCGCATCCAAAACTCGATAACAGCCCTACTAGTTGAGTCCGGGGGGTGGTGCTCATCTCCTTTTCTAAGCCAAAGAGCTTGTCCATAGGCAACTCCTAGGTCATGTGGCAGGCATGACTGCATGGAGCACCATTACCTTCCTGCTGAAGAGGTACCTATTGTTCTACTCACATTTGCATGTTTTTGAACTGCTAGATTGGCAGAAGTTGGAGCTAACAATATGAGATGACCCTGTCTGCAGATTCAAACTGCAGATCTTCTGGTCAACAAGTTCTGCCGCTTAACGGTTTAATCTACTGTGCCACCGTTGCTATATATATAGTAAATGTGTTTCATATACACCATATATATATATAGCCTGATGATAATTTTATACACGAAATGTGTATTAGTTTTAGGTATGAAATGAAGATGTCACTATTTCAGCTATATATGTGGATAATTATGGACTTCAGAATTCTGGACAAGAAATGCTTAACCTGTACCACATATTATAATGCCTTGGATGATGGTGCTGAAATGTCACAATTTTCTGTATTTCTGGCTACTCAGATGTGGATAGGATTGTAATACCCATGTTTGGCTGTGATTTCCTCAGATTGTATGCATGATACCGGATGCATTTTTGAACTAGGATTTATTCTGGAATTTATCTATCTTTCTATTTTGAAAGCTCATGTCTAGCTCATAGGTTCGGCGTCTTTAGGCCCACCCCCCTCGTCCACCCCAAAGGCTGCGACCATGCCCCCTGCGGTCCCCATGCTGGAGCGGCCACCACTGCCGGCTTTCCCACCGCTGGCCTTTTCACTGGAGGCCACAAGCACTGCCATACTGCTGCCCCCGGGGTTCCTGATGGGGCCCCTGATGGGGTCCCTGATGGAGGCGCTTGACGTCTCAGGGGTCCTTGCAAGGGCCCCTGGGGAGCGGCCCCGGCGACGAGCCGACCGATTACCAGCGATCCGCAAGGTTATGACCACCCCACAGGCTGCACCGCCACCGGCTGGTGACAGGCCTGCTGTCACCGGTGGCCCTGGGACCGGGATCACTGCTAACGCTGGAGGCCCTGAGGCTGGCCCTCCCCCCCAGTACCCCGATGGAGCACCTAGAGGCCATGGACAGCCGGTGGCCGCCACGGGGCACGGTCTGAGATACGGCGAGAGGACTAGCAAACAATGGAAGAACCCTCTGCCACCTCAGATGAAACAGAGGATGGGCTGAAGGTGGGGCAGGGGGCAGGGCCAGAGGAAATCCCAGCCCTGCTGTGCAACACCCAGAGGGTTCCATCCCAGAACCTTCAGGAACACCAACCTCAGGCGCCGGGTTCCCCCATTGATGAACCCCCACCCCAGGAGGCTTGATAATCCAACGCTGGCGAACCCGGAGCCACAGGCTTGCGACGATCGCTACCGTATGGAACTCGAGTCCCTGAGGACGTTGTTCGATCTGTGGGACCCTCCTAGGCTTCCCCCATTCGACAGTCGAGCCTGATAGCTGACCTTAGAAGCTCCGACCCACATGGGCCCGAGCTTGGCTTCCCCTTCCCGTTAGTTTTGTCATTCCCTATCGATGTTGTTTGTCTTGTTATATGCTCTGTATATTGTATGTCAAACTGTAAACCGCTCCGAGCCCTCGGGGAGTGGCGGTATAGCAAGTTTGAACTATAAATATATAAACTAGGCATGGTTTTGAACCCAAAAATTGCGATTCTAAAATCAAATGGGGGGATTTTTTTATTAGTAAAAGAAAGACTTACAAAAAATTTTCCAAAAAGTTCTGAAATGTAACTTAATTACTAAAGAAATTCGTTAGTAGTTCGTATGCCAGCCCATGCGCATTCCAGATGGTTTTGGCCTACAACTCCCAGAAAAACAAACAGCGGGTAAAATGGCTGGGATTTCTGGGAGTTGTAGGCCAAAACTTGAATAAATCACACTGAATTCTAGATGGGACTCTCCAAATAGGAAGGAGGGAGGGAGGGGGGGGTATTCTATTCTTGGAAGCAGCAAAAAAGGAGGAAGAGCCCCCCTCGCTCCTCACTGCCTCTCTCTCACCCCGATCCTGAGGGAGCGGGGCCCAAGTTTGCCCAGGCTGAGAGGAAAAGGAAGAGGCCTGAGGCTGTGAGGAATGGTGGGAGTTGAAGTCCAAAACACCTGGAGGGCTGAAGTTGGCCCCTCATGAAGCCTCTTCAAGGCTTTAGATCCTGGCAGGCAGAAGGGGCAGGGAGGGCCCGTCCACTCCTCCTCCCTGCCAGGATCTAAAGCATCAAAGAGTATTGGGGTGAGAAACCAACCTAATGTATAATAGAATGAAGGCTACTGTAAGTGCCTAATATTATAAGTAATCCAACTGGTCGTATACCTACATTTCATGCACATGCAATAATACAGCAGTAATAACAATGGGTATAAGAAGAGGTAAAATTCAAACCGAAGTATTCTGACTGTGGTCCCTCCTCAAGCGGTGCAAACTGCAAAAGGCTCTTCTCTCTGAGCCCGGGAAAAGCCAAAACCCGGGCAAGCGTTTGCTGCCTGGGTGCACACACATACATATTCTTGGGGGGGAGATTTGCTGCAGAATCTTCTCTATGAGCCGGGATTCTGCAGAATCCCCCAAAGAATATGTGTGTGCACCCAGGCAGCAAACGCTGTGCCCGGGTTTTGATTTTCCGGGCTCAGAGAGAAGAGCCTTTGCAGTTTGCACCGCTTGAGGAGGGACCACAGTCAGAATACTTCTGTTTGAGTTTTACTTATTCCCATTGTTATTACTGCTGTATTATTGCATGTGCATGGAATGTAGGTATATGACCAGTTGGATTACTTATAATATTAGGCACTTACAGTAGCATTCATTCTATTATACATTAGGTTGGTTTCTCACCCCAATACTCTTTGATGCTTTAGATCCTGGCAGGCAGGAGGCAGCAGGAAGCCTGGAAAAATGTAAACAGAGAGGTTTACTCAGAAGTAAAATCCACAAAGAGGGCACTTCATCCAAAGTGCCCTCCTTTGTGGATTTACTTCTGAGTAAACCTCTCTGTTTACATTTTTTCCAGGCTTCCAGCTGAAAGAAGGAGCGAGTTTAGGGCTTGCCTTGCCATAATACTTATTGGCAAGGGAGGCGGGAGGGTGGTGAGAGAGAATGAGGGTGCCCCCCCCCCTTACGACCTAATAACGACACTTAAGAATATCGTGGCCCCCGAAGTTCTATAAAGAAAGTCCACTTCCTGGTTGGCGTTCCAGATGCGGAAATACTCAAAAGTAGCATTTCTTACGAATTTCTTACGAATCATTTCATTTTCATAACTTTTATCTCATGCCTAATATAAACTATATATGTAGACACCAAGATATGGATCAAAATGTTAAGTCTCTCTTCTATGACATTGCTATGCAAAAAAATAAGTCTGCCCTGCTTCTTGGTAGGGGATTGGACTGGATGGCCTACAAGGTCTCTTCCAACTCAATGATTCTATAATTCTATGAATTTGAAATGTCTTTATATGGCAGTATAAATGAGGCCAGAGAAAAGTTGCCTTCCAGAAAGGGATGCATTGCCGGTGCACAAGGTGAGGTGAGAGAGGGAATAGGCAGGAAGAGAGAATGGCCAATGTAAATGACAAGCAAGTTCTCAATCAAACTATTTAAGAGTTGTTTGAGATACTTACAGCCATTTGAACTCTCTTGAACTGCCATGGCTCCATTTTAGAGAATCTTGGGATGAAAAAAATTATGTTTGTAGTTTGTTTAGATTAGAATTCTCTAGTGGATGAATCTAATAATACCAGAGCATCTACCCACTTCAAATCCAGTTGCTACCTCCCGCAGCAACTGGATTTAAAATGGGTAGATGCTCTGGTTTATAGTTTGGTGAGGCCTAGGACCTCTCAGGCTGCACAGTTTAAAGGCCCCTCCCTAAACTACAAGCCCCAGAATTCTGGATGAGGCTACAACTCAATTAAAGTGGAAGATACTCTAGTTATCAGATCCTAATTCCCTTATCAAACTACCAATTCTATAATTCCATAGGAAAGAGCCATGACCACTGAAGTAGGATTAAACTGATACCATTTTAGGTAGATAGATACATGGGAGAAGTAACATTTACTGAAGAAGATATTAAGAAACAATGCAAAACGAAAGGGGGAAGGGAGTTAGATAAGGTACAATAAAATACATCAAAGAGAACAACTTGATCACAGCAACTTTCAGAAATTTCTTTGTCAGTAGGAGGCAGCTGATGTTGTGGTGCTGTAATTCCATTTTACTTTCTGTTGTTGACACATGGAGAAATACTCTGCAGAGAGAGAGGGGGGAAGAAATAAACATTATGTATTTTTGCTTCCAGTGTGATATAGAAAAAGATTCCTTATTTGCTGAACTACCCAAAACCATGGACACCAAACTGGGTTCTTTACCTTCCAAATAACATTCCTTCTTATGATTAACTGGTGAGTCCGTTTCTCAGATTCTACCTACTGCAGAGACCTGGTACGTGATGCAAGGTGACAAGATCTTTTTAATGGTGACCCCCCTCCCTCTGGGTTGAGAAACACTTTGCTGTGTTCCTGGTGCCAACATTTTAACTATTTGGCCCCAGGTAATGTCTGTTTTCCCAGATTTTCAATTCATGTGTTTACTAATGCAGTCATTATTTTCTAGGTTTTTGAATCTGGGAATGATTTCTATATCTGCTGCCACAGCACTTTAATTTTTCCTGGATTTGCTTCAGCATCTTTTGGGGAGAGAAGTTTGCTTCATTTTCAGTAAGCCAGTTCGACCATGAGCATGGGGAGAGTTTGCGATAATACACAATTCCACATAACACAAACACACTCTTATCCTGACCAAAGTGTATTTACTTTCCAGTTTTGCTTTCACCTAGGATAGTGAACACAGACTTCCCAGTGCATAAGAATAAATCAATGCCAACACTTTGGTTTGGGTTTCTTGCAGTCATATAACCAATGCGATTTTAAAATACACAACAACATAAAAATACAAGCAAACATGTATTCAGAACTACAAATATACTTACAGCCACTTCTATTAACCCGTCCCATTTTGGGGGCTTAATCACAGGTGAGTATTGTGCAGCATTCCAGATGTGTAGGCAGATGGACATAGCAGTCCACACAGCACAGCCAATGAGAAAGGATGCTGGCCTAAATCCTGTTGCCAGTCTCATCTAATCAGTAGGAGCTGAATAACTCAAAACATACTGTATATTCATTCCATTGATTTAATGGATCTATTCTAATTGGAATTGCCAACCTTTGTAAAAGCTTTTGATCACAGCAGATTTGCAAGTACACTGCTCTCTTTTTAGCTATTTTGCACTGAATGTATGAATATCACAATGATATTTTTCTACACATAGATCTTGAGAACAGGATTTACACATGCATTGTGACCTCGTCACACAGGCTGTTAAAATTGCCACACGTTGTGGCAAATCCAGCAACTGCCATCAGGGAGTGGGGGTAACCTGTTGCCCTATGCCTCGCATTGCCTGGCTTGGCAGGAAGCTGATTCCACACGTTTCCCTCCATTGCTTCCTGTGCATACACTGGCTCTGCTCTAGATGATCCATGGAGCCCTGATGGAAGTACACATACCTCGTGAGATGGGAGCTGGCAAGCTCCATGGATCAACTAGGGCTGGACTGGCATATGCCACTGAAAACAGCCGCATCTGATGAGATAACTAAGAGCTGTCCTGTGTTTGAACAATAATCCAATCAAAGCCTGCGTGAAGAATCATTCTGGAAGAACTTTGTGGTTTCATTGAGATCTCTGAGTTTCAATTCACATACCATTGTATAAAACCATCAAACATAGTTGGCACAAAGTATTGTCCACAAAATTTGTGTTGGACACTGTGTTTTATTTTATTTTGCGAAGAAAAAAGGTCAGCTGAAAGTTGATTCAATTGCATGTGCATATGTGTTTTCTGGCTTTGGCTGTTTGGGTATTGTGGAATACCTTGGGTGCATTGACATGGTAGAATTAGTGTAGTTTGACACCATTTTAACTGCCATGAAATCCTGGGTTTTTCAGTTTGGTGAAGCACTAGCACTCCTTGGGAGAGGAGGCGAAAGACCTCATAAAACTATAACTCCCATGATTTCATAGCATTGAACCATGGCAGTTAAAGTGGTGTCAAATTGGCAAACCTCTCTGCACCAATCTTACCTATGATATGAGTTCTATAGTTTAGTATGAACTTAAATCACATAACAAGAAACCAAATATAATCAATAGATACTTCCTCCCATTTTTTAATTACAAAAATTATGATGATCACTGGCATTGAGAATCATGTCAATGCTGAACAGAAAGGTGAGCAACAAACTGATGGCAGATAAAGAAGAAAAGTAAATTGAGATTGCGGCCACTAAAACTGTTTCCAAATTTCATGTGCGTTGCTGGAGTCTTTGGCAGAAAAGACATTGGAAAAAAGAAAACAAGGAAAATGTTGGTTTTAATTGTCTCACTTGACCATATTTGCAATTATATTTTGTCATCCTGCATTAGATTCAGGAGATCAGATGCCTTCACAGTTGCTGTTGCATTTTCCCCCTGTTAATATTATTTCAGATAACATTTAATGGCCACTTTGGAGTTAATATTCCTTCCAGAGGAACAGAAAAGCAAGTTGGATATATATATTTCCTGTTCTTTTCTGTTTGAATAATCAGCTAGCAATAAATTTACTGATCTAGAGAATTTGGTGCAAAGTGAAAGTACTGTAACTTAATGATATAAAATAACTCCTCCCTTGAAACTGAAGAAGAAAGCCTACATTTTCCTTACATTATCATACATTAGTAACAATCCCAAATAATTGTAATGTATGGAAATTGGGTTTCTTGACTAGAATAACCATCTCTTTGGCATGCAAGAGTAGTGGATAAATGCTTCATCGTCACAAGTATTCATGGAAGAAGAACTTTTAGCAAGTGAATAAAAATATATCAGTGTAAAACATGTTAACTCAATGTAACAGTGTATAATTTAACATTCACATTAAATGTGTGTAATAAAAGCATCATCAACTTTATTTTAGTTTTAACAGAGAAAATTAAATGCACAAACTGTGTTAATGTAATGGTGTAGTACAGAAGTGTAATAGAGAGGCTGCAAAATCAGAATTGTGTTCTCTCTATTTTCACATCCACACCAAGAAGTCCAGTGACTTCTCCAGAAAAAGTAATTGATATTTTTCTAGGATTACCTTTGAAGCATACTGTTTTACTGAAAAAGACTCATGTGGATATATGGTTAAGTAGATATAATTTTCTTAGAACCATCTTTTTTGTTTACTTATGAAAAAGGGATGGATCTACTTTTTTCTGTTCTTGGCATTGGAGCCCACCACATTTAGTGTATGAGCAGTGGCATCCTTAGAAGGAGACAGACTTCTGGTCTATAGAGCTCCAAAACCCAGCATAGCCAATATTAAAGAAAGAATTGTAGGTCAACAATATTTAGAAATTTATGTGTCACTATCCCTTTGTTATAGTTTTCACCTACTGTATTTTTCAAACTTGAATAAACTGATGATTATCCTACACAAGTTGAAGTTGTTGTGCACCTTCAAGTTGACTCTAACCAATAGTGCCCTTAATGTGCACTTATCATGAGGTTGCTTTTCTTGGCAATAAGTATTCAGAGAAGGTTTCCCATTATCTTCCTTTAAGTCTGAGAGTGTGAGACATTTTCCAAGGTCACCCAGTGGGTTTTCCTGACCAGACAGGTATTTGAAACCTGGTCTCTCAAAGTCCTAATCTAACACTCAAACCACTACCTCACACTGGGTCTCCAATTTGCCTTTTGTTCATACAGGAAGCTTATTGGATACCAACCGAAATATTTCTAGATGATCAAGTATATGTTTACTTCTGATTTTAATTTTCTTTGTTTTATTATGATGAATGTTAAGCATATAAAAGAAATGCAAAGCAACGAGTTTAGGTGAATTTTGAGTACAATATATTTCAAGTTTCAACTTGAATTCTGAAATTTATCAAGAACATAATAAGCCTCATTCATATGTTCTCCTTCTGTGGCACATTACACTTTCCATCTATGCTTCTCTTTACTATGGCAGAATGCAGGATATTCTTAAATGACATATAATATCAGAGCCATGCACAGCAGTTATCTCTAGGAAGGAGTTAAAGATAGAAAGTAGATCCCTGAGGTGTATTGTGGGATATAGTCACTGCAAACATCTTAACCTTGGCTTTCCATTCATGTAAAGATTAAACATGAGAGAAGGGAGAGCATGCAATACTTTACAATGGCATTCCTGAATACTCTCAGCATTTGGAAGGCCTGGAACAACCTGAAACAATCTATGGAAAGCCTTGATGGAAAGCAGAGATGTTTAACTTCAAGTTGTTGTCCTCCTTGCATAACAGGATGATAAAAATAGCACTAGTTCTCACTTTACTAGCCACATATTTAAACTAGAAATGAATGAATAGAGCTAAGATGTCTGCACTATGCATATCTTCCAATACTTCAAATGTATTAACTTTCCATATTAAACTCTGCCCTTTAATTCTTTATTACAATAAAAATTAATTAATCTGGAGTTAAATGCAATGATAATAATTGTGGAATGTGTAATCACAAGTGAAAGAATGAACTGTGAAGCCATGATTTTTCTTGTGTTGACAGACTTCCATGGGAGTAAACATGTAGAAATTTTAACCTGCCATTATCGTTTGAGTATTAGTGAAAAAATGTCTATTTTTAGTTTATATTCCTTATTAATTTTGTGTGTACATACTTGTATCTGTGTATATGACTTTAAGCAAGGAACATTCAAAGTGGTTTGCCATTTCCTTCCTCTGAAATAAAGTCCACAACACTTGGTATTTGTTGGTAGTTTCCCATCCAAGTACTAAATGGTTCTAACCTTGACTAGCTTCCAATATCAAATTGGGTCTGATTACTTTGGTTATTTAACCCTGCTGTTCTGTCAGGAAAAAACTTACACTTGTTATGTCCGGGTCATTTTGACCCGGATGTTATTTTGAGCCACTGAAAGTTCTTTTGAATACCTGTTGCATTATTATACTGTGTGTGATCATAGTTGTTCATTATCAAAGAAAAATTGAAAAAAATTCTTTTTAAATTTTGTGTTGATTAATGTAAAAAAGCCTAATTTGCATGTTACACCAAAGTAACAACTTGTGCGTGAATAATCAGCTATATATTTTACAACAACATCAACAACAACTTCAGGTAACTATTAGTACAACTAACTTAAAACTAAAATAAATTTTAACAGTATAAAAACAATTTGAAAAAATAATAATAAAATAATCAGAAAAAATAATCAGAAAAAAATCAAAAAAATCAGTTTTTCCCCCAAAAGTTTTCTGCTAATCTATTTATTCAAAGGCAAAGAAAGAAAAGCACTTTCCACACCCCTTTCTCATCTAAATCTTTTCCCCTTCTCCAGTTTCCCCCTTCCCACTGTCTTTCTTCTCCAGAAACCTCCTTTCCACCTCATAGCTGCCTCATTTCCCACCCTCAGCCTATACTCAAGTCAGTAAGTTTTCCCAATTTTGTCATAAAATTAGGTGCCTTATATTATATAGCTGTCAGCTTATACTAAAGTATATACTCAAGTTTATATGATATGTGCTTTCTCCCCTGTGTGGGTCCTTTGATGATACGCAGATGTGCAATCCGACTGAAGCTCTTTCCACATTCCATGCATTTATGTGGCTTCTCCCCTGTGTGGGTCCTTTGATGGATACGCAGATGTCCAATCCGACTGAAGCTCTTTCCACATTCCATGCATTTATGTGGCTTCTCCCCTGTTACTGTTTTGCATAACAAAGGTACCATTCTGAGGGCAGGGAGGAGTCACACACACCTGGTAAATGCAGCCAGGCAGGCTATGAAAACAGTAGAAACACACTGAGGAAAAAGTCACTCTGAATAACCAGAAACTACTCACAAGGGTAGCAAAATATCAATAAACTGTAATATGTAGCAAAAAGTAAAAGGAAGGACATCCCAATACAAAGCATGGGACAATATATCTAACATCAGTAGTAATACATATCATAAGGAATAACAATCTACATGTATACAGTCATAGGTCAGATGTAATGCCTTCCAGGTGGGAGGTAACAGTACAAAATAGATGATCACAAATGGCTATTACATATCAGTCATATAGCAAAACACATGGCAATCATATATCAATCACATATCAGATATAATAACAGGCATATGAAAACACACAACAGTAAACATTCACATTACTTAGTCTGTTCACAATGAATTCAAGGCTTTGAGGTAAACTCTTTCAGCTGCTTCAGAAAGCAGTTATTTTCAACAGCTTTGCAATTTTTTGACTGAGGAAATGGGAGGCTAGTATTGTGTTACTGTTTTGCATAACAAAGGTTCTATTCTGAGGGCATGGAGGAGTTACACAAGTAGATAACTTGATAAACAATAGTAGATGCAATAAGTAGTCTCAAAATAAACTAAACATCCTTTGTTTTACTCAAAATATGGTATTAGATTAGTATAAAGGCTACCGGGTCATTTTTGACCAGAACATAACAAGTGTATAAAAAACTGTATCTCAAAAAGTAAAGCACGAAACAAAAAAATTTTGTACCCTTAGTATAAACCCCATAACTTAGGAAAATAGAAGGAACCACAAGTTTCAAAATCAAACAGGAATGAAGAAAAATATTTCTAATTTTCAAAAGGGGTCATTTCATACCCGAACAGAACAGCAGGGTTAAGCCTCATTAATTATACATTATATATATTTGTAGAAATAGCATAGTTCTTACAGTACAAGTATACAGATAAATATACTTGTACTTGTAAATATAAGTAGATATTCTCTATATATCTACTGTAAATACTGCTTGTTGCTTTTCTCTGGTGAAAGAGAGACTAACAACGTCATCACACTATGAATTTTTAGCATCCTAGGATGCTGCCATCCCAGTTGATTAATGGAGCCCCATGCTGCCCATCACATGACATAGTCTCACTTCTGCTGGGGCTCTGTTGCTCAACTGGGGCAGCAGTGTGGGAGGATGCTGCACCACCAACACAGGAGCCTCTCCATATTCCATTTGTAACAAAGGGGCTATCACAATGATAAGCCACCCAGTGACTCTTCCCCACATGTGATGGGGAAGCGTTGTTACCAGGCGGATGGAGTGTGGCATGCCAGGATTGCCCTGCTGCTCTACTGATTTGCCACAGAGGCTGGTGAATCAGTATAGGGGGCATTGTCTGTGTGATTTGTTCCTAAATTACAAATTGGTAATTCTGTGTTTCTGTCTTTCTTTTTTTCTTTCTTCTTTGGTATTTTACTTTTGCCTTATCATGGGACCGAAAGTAACTTACAACATGCTTAAAACAAAATAAAGTTAAAAACATGTTGAAATGTTTGTATGGGAAAATCATATCAGCAACCCCATATTATTATTATTATTGAAACAGATTAAAACATGTACAACATAGCAGTGAGGATTAAAAGTACAACCCTTTACAATTAGAAGACTCTTCTACAAGAAAATGTTATTGACAAGACACATGTCTAGATAAAATAGTCTATGCCTTCTGATGAAAAGATGATAGGCATTTGACAGTAGCAGATAAAGCTCCCCATCCAATTGGAACACTGAACAAAATTATAGGAATATATGGTCTTTCAGAGAGTTTTGACCCATACATTATACACCATAATCAACACACTTAATTGTGCCTGACAACAAATTTGTAGCCAGTGAAGCTTTTGTAACAAAGGGGCTATATTTTCTCTAGACTCTGGTAAACACTCTGGAACTTCTGAAGTTTCTGATCAATTTCCAAAGGCAGCCCCATACAGAGTGCATTGCAGTAATCACAACTAGATTTAATAATGGGATGGGGGTATGAGTTTCAAATTATTTATGTATTATATTTTAATCTGTTTTAACCACACTGTACTATTTAATTGTTTATAACTTTTGTATTATGCTTTTTAAACTTGACTAAAGTGCAGGATTGTTCGCCACTTTGAATCTCCATGGAGAGAAAGACGGTGTATAAATGAATTTGATAATAATGAATTAATTTATTTGTTATCCTGTAACTTGTCTTGAGCCACGAGGAGAGGCAGGGAAGAAATAATAATAATATAATTAATCTGTTACTGTTACTAGATAGTGTGTCTGCTAGTTTAAACTCTGCAACAGACTTCTGGCTACTATTGAAACCTGACATCAGAGCTCATGTTTGAGTCTAGGAGAAACCCCAACTTGCAAATCTGAGATTTCAGAGGGAGTGTAACCCTATCCAGCATGCTGAATCCATGCTCCTTGATCCCCCTTTCAACTGATCATGGTTGCATCTACATTGTAGAATTAATGCACTTTGACACTATTTTAACTGCCATGACTCAGTGCTATGGAATCTTGGGGGCTGTACTTTCGTGATGCGCCAATACTATTAGTTTTAATTGAAACAGATTAAAACATGTACAACATAGAGCTGAAGACCTTGTAAAACCACAACTTCTAGGTTTCCATAGCATTAAGCCATGACAGTTAAAGCACATTAATTCTACAGTGTAGATGCATCCCAGGAACACTTTTGTTTTCACTGGATAAAACTTTATCTTCTTCAATGTAATGTAACTCCATGGACCTCTTCAGACAGGGCTTTGATAGCCCCCTTTTTCTGTTTATTGATAGGGCCTGCTGGGCATCATCAGACAATGTTGGCTTGGTGCTGACCACATTCCTCCTGAAGTGGAGGAGAAGCATTGTAAAACACTTTTGCCTCCATGACAGAGAAGAAAGTGTATTTCAGGTAGCTCCAATGAAGCTAACCACACTTTCTTCCCTTTTTCCCATGTAATGGGGAAAGGGCAATGGGGCAATGTGTGTTGCTGCACTTTTGCCCATCCATGTAATGGGGAAAGGGCAATGGGGCAATGTGACTGCTTGCTGCAGCATGTGAAGATGTCCATTTGCCCATCTGAATGGGGACAGGGTGCACCAAGTGATTGTATAAACACCTTGTCCCATCTCCACCATATGATGGGGAAAGTGGATTGAGGAGTCTTGATGTGCATGTTAAATACCATAGGGGGAAAGTGTGAGGGACAACAAATGACAAATACAAACACACTCAACAAGAATTCATTCATGGCTGCAGTCTTTTCACCTATCAAACCAGAGACATGAAGGATACCACCAGCTGTTGAAATTGCTCATGGTGGTTGACAACCAAGCAAACCAAAGCTATATCTCACCTATAACCAGACATGAAGCCAGGTTGAAATTGTGGGTTAGATTTGTGTGTTAAACTGCCTTTTAGTTGTATTTAATATGTTTTAAATATATTTTTAACCACACACACAGCACCATTTAATTATTTTCTAATGTTTGTAATAGCTTTGTTTTAAATTGATTAAAGTATTTGATTATTAGCTGCTGAGTCCTCTCTGGAAGACAGGGGTATAAAATTATTATTATTATTATTATTATTATTAATTGAGATGGATTAGAAACAAACTGAATATTCAGATAAATTCAAATAATAGATGAAAAATGAATTTCCCAAAGGTTGGGAAACCTTGATGAGAAGACTTCATGACAGATAAGGATCTTCACAGTTCATGACTGACGCTAGAGAGAGAGGTGTATGTAGACCATTTCCTGCTGAAAATTGTATTTTCCGATCAGAAAGCAAATGTTCCACACACAATGCATAATTTTCTAAATAGAAAATAGCATTTCTTCCCACAGAATTCCATCATCTAAGAACCTACACACCTTACATGTGTTTATTTACACGAAATAAATCTCAGACTGCAAATAGTCTTCAAAAACATGCTGTTTTCTTACAGCAATAAGAAAAAATGTAACATTATTTGTCCTTGCATATAAAAATAAAATTTATGAATTCCTGTTCTCCAATTTACTTGTACGAGCAAACACAGTCATTTTCAAGATTACTCACAATCTATAGCACATATGGTGATCTACACCAGTGATTTTCAACCAGTATGCCGCAGAACACTAGTGTGTCGTGAGAGATCATCAGGTGTGCCTTGGGAAATTATTTTCGAACTTCATTCATATATAAACTATAAGGCGCATCTGTCCCTTTAAGAAATGGAACCATAGCACTCTCGCACCACCTATTTTGTATTCATCGAAACAGGCCCAGGTTTCACACTGAGTGTATAAATATATTTAAAAACATATTAACTGTATCTATTACTGTGTTAGAGTGTCATTTTGGTTGGTGGTGTGCCCCAGGATTTTGTAAATATAAAAAATGTGCCGCAGCTCAAAAAAGGTTGAAAATCACTGATCTACACACATGAGTAATCCTCAACATAGTTATCACCTAGTTTTACTCTGTAGCCAAAAGCATAAATATCAGAGGGAAACTGTAGTGTGTTATATTTTATCTAATAGATTCTTTACATTTTTGGGAACATCATACAAGACTGTGAACCGCTCTGAGCCTTTGGGATAGTAGCGGTATAGGAAGTCGAAATATAATAATAATAATAATAAAAATATGGGCATACATGTAATGTATGTGTATATTTTATTCTCTCCAGAGACCATGGTGACGTTTAGGGTGACTGACTACATCACCATGTGACAAGAAATTCCTATTTTTATTATATGTCATCATGCTGGGTTTTTTTAAAAGTTAAAGAATCTTTAATGCACCCTTCATCTTTACAGACAGTAATGAAGATTTTAACTTAAGAGGTGTGCCATAGTTCAATACAAACACATAGACACACATACACACAAGTAAAACAAAGCAGTAATTACATTTTTTAAAAAACAAAAAAACCCCAAAGCAGCCAGTTAAAATACCTGGGCAAACAAAAAAGCTTTAAACACATGTTAGCACAATTACAGGTTTGGCATTGGTTGCATCTTCATAGTTGGGCACAACAACCAAGAGTGCTTTCCCCCCTGTCTTGTCATATAATGTATACAAGGTACTCGCCGAAGAGCACCCACCACAAATTCTAATAACAGAAAATGAAATTTTATAGACGCAGGAGCTCTTGCCTGTCATCCTGATTTCTACATCTTGTTTTGGTTTTCAGGATTGGTGGAAAGTTGGTATCTAGAGTTGCACTGGATGAATCTGTCAATTTTGCATTCCATTCCTGTCAAATGTAGCATCTGAAAGGATACATGTAGTTGTACATTCACTTTGTTTGTGGTCATCATTGTGGAACAGTGAATGGTGGCCTGAAAGTATGCAGAACGTCTGGCAAATATAGTGAGACTTTTAAGCTACCAGTTTACCTAGCTGGCTTATAGGTTCAATTGCCTTTATTACAACTCCTTTTTGGTTTTTCATTTTATTTTGGAAAGAATTGCTATTCCAGCCACAACTGTGTGCAAGTCCTAGCCTGAATGCAATTAGCTGCTTTAGTAGTGTTACTAACTGATACTATGTTTTAGTAAGATTGTCTATAAAAGGCAATAATTTGATTATCCAGCATTCAGTACTAACAGGTTTTTATCACTGACAAAAATCCATTTATAATCTGTAATCAAGGGGAATATACATTTTTAAAACATGGCAAATGTTTTGCACCAAACTACACATTTCTGTTTTAAATTTATTAAATGTCATTTAGAAACTGAAATGTGAATGAAATGGGTACTACCCATTCTCATCAAGAATGCTTTCTTAAAATTGATATATGAGATGTAGACTTTTGTTGCCCTTTGCTATGTTTGAAGAAGAATATCAAAATATAGAGAAACAATAAAACCACAAGCAAGTGATTGCCCATGAGTTCTGAAGGAAAGAAAAAAATATTGGCCCTAATTATAATCACTGTAGATAATTGGTAGGCAATAAGGGCAAGCACAATAGTTCATTACAGCTTATCCTCAATTAGTTGACAACTGTATTTTTCAGCATTCATAATGTGATTTGGAAGAAAGGTGTATGAAAATCTATTTTCTCACCAGGGAGGTAAAAAAAGACAGCAAGAACCTCTTTTTATCCACAACCTATTCTATTTTAGTGGGCCTCTGTAGGTCATGGATAGGTAGAGATTTCAAAGTAAGAGATGATGGATAAATTAGCACATTGTTTTGCCACCTGAAGAATAAGGATCATGAATCGCATCTCCTCCCCACACCCTGATTATTAGTAATGAAAACATAGTGTGCGGCATTTCCATTTCAAAAGTCGACTCAAATACAATTAGCATGATAATTCAGTGAGTTCATCCTAAGTGGAAGATACACACACACACACACACACACACACACACACACACACACACACACCAAAGATATGTAGCTGACATGCTTTTGCTTGGAAAGACTATCCTACAATCTCCATTGCAGTTTAAGTAATATAGGCTTCAAGCCCTCTTAGACAAATGCTGTTGCTCTGTGTTGTGCATACCTTTTCCACTGCCAGACTCAAATAACATTATAAGTGATTTCAAACTTCACACTCAAATCATAATCAAAATATTTATTCACTATGTACATTCCACAGAGATGTGGATACATGGTGGTATTGCTGGAAGAGGAGGATTGCAACAGGCATTGTATGAAATCAAAGGTGAACACTGATAGACGTCACAAAGAGAAGACAAGTAAACAGAGGCAAAGCAACTATTAGAGTAAAAAGCATATAGATCAGTCAAACAAAAAATCAATATGGGCATAAACATATGGTGAAAAGATAATTAATTCTTTTCTTTTGTATGCCTTCCTCTCAAAAGCACCTCACTTTGTATGCATCTCTTTCATGTCTCATCACATTTCTTTTATCGCTGCTGCATTTTCTATCCTTCCAAGGATTTTCGTCTGTCAGATGGTTTTTGATACTAATATTTTAAACATGCAGCACGTTAGCAACAACAAAAGCCCTAATATATTTTCCGCATGGATATCATAAACCACCACATTGATGAGTGCATATATGTGGGTTTTTAAACCATCAGACATCAAAACAGTTTAGCTATCAAGAAGGTGCCACACATGTCTCTTTGAATGCCTGGCCACATTGCTCAGTTCTCTTAATTTTTATAGCTCTGCTACTGATTCCCAAGGCTTATATCATGTGTGTGAACATGCTCACACATAGATACACACAGTTTCTTCAAATCAGTCTATTAATAATAAATAGTAAAATAGTCCTTATCTTTACATACTAGGAGCAGAATTAATACTGGTATCATTACTATCTGGACAATTATTTCATTCTGCACTAATACTTAATTTGAGAAGTATCACTTCAGTACAGTTTGTTGAATCTAGCCATGAGATATTATCTTTGCATAATACAGTGTCTATTTGGGAAATGATTGTTTTAATCAGTATTTTTCCTGCACTGTAAACTGTGCCTAGGAGCTACCTCTGGCATATAGACCTCTAGCAGAGAAAGAAAAATACACAAACAATGTACTTGAAGCAAGGAAATGTAGGTTTATGACAAAGATCTTCACGGCTCAAATGTATAGTCGCAGCGTAACCCAGATACACTGCAGTCATCCAAGAGCACCAGGGCTGACTTTGATGCAATGTATAAGAATACTTTTTTGCCTTGTTATTTCCAGCTACAGTTTGAAATGTGCTGTGATAAAAAGAAAAATCTACCACTGACAGTTAATTAACACACAGCGTTATTATAAAATGTTCTTCTAAGCTGACACATTCAAGTTAGACCAAACTGATGGAAACAAAGGAGCTCTTTGCAGAAAGGTTCATAGATGTCTAGTATAAATACCCGAGGTGCACAATTGGTCTGATAGGAAATGTTATATTGGAATTATTGTGAATCTCGGTCTTTAAAACCTATTTATATGTTACCCATTAATACTGCTTTCCCGTTATCTAGAATCCAGCAACAGGTGTTCTAAATATTTCCAATCATACTTCTGTCCAAGCTTGAATTCCTTGGCTATTAATTCTATGGCCACAGTTTCAAATTACTATACTTGCAACTTACTGAAACAGCTGGTATAAATGTACATATGTCTTATAAGTGATTGAGAGTAAATATGCTATGTGTATATATGTATGTTTTGTATATAGCAAAAAGTATAAGGAAGAGGCTTAGATGGATTTGGTGCCCATTGAAGAAAGCACAGTTCTCTGATCCATGCTACTATTGTTGCCTTTGGTTTAGCTCCCTCTCAATCAATATCTAACAGGGCATGATTTAATAAGGTTTTATAATCTACCAAAATGGTGGGTGTTAAAGGAAGGGGAGGGAAGTTGTGTTATTGTCTTTCATCAAAGACCCCCTTTCACATTTCTTTGCTTTCACCTGCTGGGACCCATTTGGTCTCTTTCAAAGAGAATGCAATGACAAAATGAATGAGGAACGCAAGAATAGGAGTCCCTTATTCTATCCAATAGTGTAATCAATGGGTACTTGTTATCCCTATTGTGTTTCACAGAGGTAGTTGTAAGACAATTAAATCTTGCTTCTTGGGGCAAATAATTTTGGTAGTTAACCTGAAGCAGCCAACAGTATTGAGGAGAATGAATGAATGAATGAATGTGTGTGAGGCAGTGGCAGTGATGTAATGGGATACTGTTCTGCCCTGGGGAAAGGAGACCTTTAACAGTGTTACTAAACTGCCTTATTGGTGAGCTATAATTACTGGCAAAAACCATCCTGATGAAGGTAATAGAGGTAGTGTAAAAGTAATTTTCAAAAAGATGCCCCCAAAAGGATAATTTTAAAATGCTAATTCTATAAAATGTCTATTAAGCAAAGCAACCAGGATAGAAAACAAACATTAAGTGCACCCCATATTTTGCCATCTTTCTAAAAAGCTAACTGTATCTTAATAAAAAGCAAATGTTTGCATAGTTAAACATTTACCAGGTACAAAAACCAGTCTAGCTTTAATTTAATTTGCATCAGCTACTTTCACAAATGGATTTTTCTTACTTCTGTTCTCCTCTATTTAATGAATTATGTGTGTGTAACAACATGCATATATTGCACAACTCTCTTGTTGCAACAGCTTTGAGGTCTGCTGGGGAGGCTGATCTCTCTGTTCCACCACCCTTGCATGTACACATAGTCGCCTTCTCTGAAGGTTTTAAACAGAGACTGAATGACCCTCTGTCAAAAGTACTTTGATTGAGTATTCCTGCATGGCAGAATGGGGTTGGACTGGATAGCCCTTATGGACTTTTCCACTTCTATGATTCAACTGGGATCACAGGAGAGGATCTTCTCAGGGGGTGCCCTCAAGTTCTGGAAATCTGCTCCCAGAGTCGTTAGTCTGCCCCCCCCACCAATATTTTCCTTTCACAGACAAGTAAATACTCTTCTATTTCAACAGACATTTTATGAATGTCTATATGAGACCCATCTTCACAATGTGATGGGTATTGCTAATTGTTGTACTGCTGTGTGGGTGTTTTGGTGATGTGTGCTTTAATCTGGTTCCATTTTAAAATTTTAATCTTATTTTAATTTTTGTATCATGTGGATTTTTAATTGTTGTAAACTGCTTTGAGTCCCAATCTGGGGACAGGATAGGAATAAAAGGCAGAATAGAAATATAAATGTAATAATATATATCTTGATATATTCATAT
Source organism: Anolis apletophallus (assembly GCA_030556195.1). Classification (NCBI taxonomy): domain Eukaryota; kingdom Metazoa; phylum Chordata; class Lepidosauria; order Squamata; family Anolidae; genus Anolis; species Anolis apletophallus. The sequence continues at coordinate 53,168,914 of JARBWK010000006.1, read as the reverse complement.
TGTAGCTAATTTAGATATGTATACCAAACAAGATATATGTCTGTATGTGCGTGTGTGTATATGTGTAATGTATTTGTGTGTGTGTATGTTCATGTTTCTGTATATTAATGTATGACCGTTTTATTCATAGAGTTGATATTAATATTTATCTTACTTGTGCTCCAAAAAATATTCCCCTCTGAAAGTGTTTGTGGGCCTCTCTAGAGCCTCTAATGTAATTTGATTGTATACTGCTGGCCCAAGGATAGCCAAAATATATGGTTTGCTACTATCCACAGTTTCAAGCATCCATGGTGTTCCTGAAATATATCCACTGGGCCCATGCTATATGTGTTCATGTGTGTGTCTATCTACACACATACACACACACTTTTGAAAATCTTGTCATACTTTTTTCTGTCCTAAAGAGTTAGTATTTATTTCATCACAAATGACATTATTATTACATTCTTCATTTATAATTAAATTACAGTTACATTAAGAAGTGTGTTTTACCTAAAGTTAATGCTCTGAACAACATATTCTTTCCTTTTGGTTTCACTTAGAATGGACTCAGTTATCGGCTATTTATATCAAGTGTTTTTGTATCAAGTGTTTTTCTTAACATACTTCTTGTTCAATCCCAAGGGACACAATGGGATATTTTAGAGCTGATTTTTCTCAATGAAATCATGTGTGTGAATAATTTAGTTTATGAGACAGTAGCTTGTGGATCACAGACATAGTAATATCTATGACATCCAAACTACATTTTGGAAAGACGAAATGGGTGAATTTGGCCAATTAGCATGCAGAGTTACACAGCATTTTGTCAACTATTGTTATTTGAGATCCTTGGAAGCACTGAAGAATGATTGCAGTGGTTTTGGAAGATTGGATCTGTTCTTAGAAACCCAACTTGGAAGCAAGTTCAGATTTGTATAGACATGGTAGTTGGAGCACAAAATATACTTTTTATTTTTATTTTGAGTGATATATAGTTCAGTATATTCAGCCCTGGCATGCAGCCTTGTCCAATAACATTATGGTGGACTGGTTACTGCTCATTCATTCATTTAGTTTCTAAACTGTTTCTCATTCAAACTCTAAAAGTGGTCAAAACTAGCAAACAATATTACTCCAGTCCACCAACCATTGATAATGCAATGCACATTGTTGGTCATAGTTATGTCTTCTTTTACTGTGACTGCTACTGTTACTTGGTAGAAAGTCCTGATTGCTAATTTCAGTTGAATTTTAGAATATAAAGATGGTTGACTTAGCCCACAGTCCTCTACATGGCTCAGAAATAAATACTTGTATGTTTAAAGGGCTTTTTCCTTAAGGAAGAGGGTAGAGATACTAGTTATAGTAGTGGTTCTCAACCTGTGGGTCCCCAGATATTTTGGCCTTCAACTCCCAGAAATCCTAACAGCTGGTAAACTGGCTGGGATTTCTGGGACTTGTAGGCCAAAACACCTTGGGACCCTCAGGTTGAGAACCACTGGATAGGATTGCAGCTTCAGCCTATTATAAAGTAAGCTGTCAAGCTGACTAAATTCAACAGGAATAATGATCCTGTCCTACTACTGAGTCTGCAGCAGAGCAAACTGATCCATACAGACCCCTGCACCAATACCAGGCAACAAACAGTGACACTCACCCACAATTGCTTCCACACTAGTCCACCAATATTACACAAGTAAACTCCAAGCTGGAACCTACACAGCTAATGAAATGTGTTGTTTTAATCCATTGGTTTTCTTTTAGTTTTTCTGTGTAATAAGCTGAGTTTAAAGCTATATAATACACCTACTGAGATTGTCACTGAAAAAAGAGGAGCTTGGAATGATTATGGTAAAAAAAGTAAAAATCCAGGGTCAGATGATGGTTTTGTATGTCTATCTATGCATATACATCCATGAATGTGTTTCACCTGTTAATGTCTCTACATACACCCACCAACCCATACACACACACACAAAACATAGACAGATGAAGCGGTGCAAATTCTGATATTTAGGCACTTAAAAGAGTAAAGCTGGAGAGAAGTATCAAAGCTGACCTTGCTTTATATTTAGTGGGGAAAATATATTCAAAAGATGTAACTTGTGCAAATATCTGTGGATTGTGTCTTTTTCACTTTGATATCTCCTTTCTTAATTTCTTCTCACCGAAGGTTGTTTGTGCTTATGTGTGAATTTAGAAGCTTGGAGTGGTGGTGGAAATCATACACTTGTTTTCCACTAGACAATGAGAACACTCTGTAAGGAAAGGGATTCTTTAAACATGACCACAACAAAGAAATTCACATTCTAATACGCAGCTAGGACCATGGCCTCCAATGCTGCTCACGGTTATTTGCCTGCCTCCCCCCATCGCCCAACATCATCTTCATGATGGAGCAAGACATGCCATGGTCTCAGTTTCATTCATCCCAACACTGCCTTTCAATCCATGTCAGATCTTGTACCCTTCAACAAAAAATGATTGGCAGATTGTTTCAGACAGAGGCGTAGGGGACCAAGAGCTGTTGTTAGTCAAATTTTACTGTTAATTCAGTATAGAGAAGCGAATGGGAGAGAGGATAATAGATCCCCTCTTCATGTTGTGCAGCACTTTTGCTGATACAATTGGCTGTCGAAAAGCAACACCATTTCTGGAGCTGCTATTGTTTTGCACAGGGAGGGAAATTGCATTCCTTTTGGCATTTTCCTCTTCTTTCATTAGCCCTGAGAGAGAAGGTAGAATTCACAAAACTAACCTCTCTTAATTTTTTAATGTCCTCACTACTATTTTCAATAAGCATTCTCTATATTATACATAATGCAGCTCTTCAACTTTGGGACATTGTATAGAAATGTACAAATTTCTGCAGTCCTTGATATTTTAGGACCTTTGCATCACAAAAGAAGGAAAAGTTGGAAGCATGCTCTGGGCTCTAAGTCACAGTTGGGCACAGCTAACCAAGCAGCACCCAGTCCTATTTTGTTTCAAAAAAAAAGCAGATTTGACCAAACTTTATGTTTCAGACAGAGCATAAATAATTTTGCCTAAATTAGGCAAGAACATGGACGCAACAAAACCATTTTGTTTTAAATGTGATTATTTGGCTCAGATCACATGAAATGCACTGAATACACATGTCCATATTCAAAATAGCATGGACAACCATTGTTTCAAGATTGTTGGATGATCAGGGTTTTATGTATATGAATAAAGGATGGCCTGCCTCCTCCCATATGAACCTTCTATTTGTTGCATGCATCTCTTTGAGCGTTTCTGATTTATGCCCATCATCCAAAGAGCTTTGCTTGAGGTGAAAGTAGAACATTTCACAAATGAACAAAAATAAAAATTCTTTGACCAGGCACCATGGTCACTGGCAAGTGAATGTGATAGTTGTAGTCCAAAAATGAAACTTTCATTCTGTAGCCAAATCATGTTACAAAATTCCTTTTTGGTTAAGTATAACCCCATCTCTGATTATATTAAACATAACACTGAAAACACCTTTCCTCCTCTTACTCTTTGACATCCTCTTCCTTTTCAATTAAAAAAAATAGTTTGACCATTCTAACTCTGACACTCTTGATTGTAATGTTCTGCTTAAAAAATATTGTTCCACAAACCAGGCAAACTGCTGTAAACAATGGAAATATTTCATTTTTCAGTTGTACAAAACACTTCAGAGATGTTGCTCACAATCTAGATTATAATCTATAGTTGGAATCTTTACAACAATGCCATCATGACCTTTTACTTCTTGCAGATGGATACTGAGACTGAGACGATGAGTTCCTTCCTTAAGGCTGCCAAGTGAGTTCATGGTAAAGGCAAGATTCAACACAGGGACTTCCTGACTCATTGTTCATTTATGGCTGCACATGAAACCAACCACACTTATCCACTACCATGAGACACTGGGTAATAAAGTGATATGAATAAAATTACATACTTCCATGCTCTAACTGTTCCTCACATATCTCCCTGAACATAGGCTTTCTAGAAACTTCACACAGCTTCCACAAAATTAGTGGCTTTCCCATTTATTTCTGTGCTTCAGATGATTCCCTAATTAATATATCCATGAATAATTGTTTTCTCCCTCATTAAACTATCCAAAATCTAAGGTCAAATGGAGACCCAGAGCAGTGTCAACTGGAAGGGCTACTGCACATGGCAAGGTTTTCAGTTGTTCCCACACTTTTATGATTCAGAAACTTATTAAAAACATATATATCTGTAAAACCAATATGGGAATCCAGGAATATTGCTGCTATTGCATTTTTGGAAAAAATTGTAATCAGATATTCTTAAATTTTGTACAATGAATTGAATGAATGAAATGAACAAATACTGGCAACTTGACAAGTTATTTTTGGAACTGCACTGTCAAAAATGCAGTCTGTAGTACAGTATCTTCTTAAGTATATTGAGAGTGCATCCTCTGCCACATCTGAGAGAAGAAGCTAGTCCAATAGACCCAGGTATGGCTGTGTTAGAGACACAGTTCTGTACCCAAGAGAAGAGAAAGGCTAAACAGCTGAAATGGAACAGCTATAAAAGACTGCAATTTAAATTCTTATCATCTTGAAAAAAGTTCATGAGATATTTTGCATCTATCTATATGTATCCTCCATCTTTTAGCATCACTCTTCTTTTACATCAGCATTGCCTCTCAAACTGTAATGTGGAATTCCAAGGTCACACCAAAGACTTTTACTGTCTTGCACATGCAAAGAGATCTCTTAGGCAGTTGCTGGTGTAACACATTTTTGAGTCGCTTCTAATTTAAGACTATCATTGCAGCTGTATACATCTCATCACCTTATGAACAACTATTAGACAACACTGCCATTCTCCCATACATGCCACAGTGCAGCAGATTCCAGGGACTATTTCCTCACCCTTGTTTTATGTAGATGGGGATTAGGAGACACTTTTTACACTAAACATACCATACCAACTAGTTACTTAGCAATGAAAAGCCATTTTGTGCCACTATATAGTGTGAGATGTGCATATTTGTATATAAAAAGAAAAGTACAAAGAATTATATATTATAAATATACTTCTGGATTTTTTTTCTCATGTTTTGCTGACTTGAATTGCTACTTGAACCTTGAAATCAATATCCTGATGTCATATAATCCCAGTTCACCATCTTTAGATGAATCAACATACAGAAGTTATCCACAACTAATTCAACCCTTCCTCAACAGACTCTCTCTCTCTCTCTCTCTCTCTCTCTCTCTCTCTCTCTCTCACACACTCTCACACACACACACACACACACACACTCAAAATTATCAAGATATTGAGGTGAAGTACATTGACTTGATACACTGATTTTGTAAAATTTTCCATTAAAAAAAACTTGACACATAAATGAAGCTTGCAATGGCAGCAATTAGACCTTGACCAGAGTTGGGGTGTCATGCTCATGCCCTCAAATGGTATATTGCCCTCACTGGTGGGGCATAGAATAATCATCCCAAAAAATTTCAATTCCCGGTCAGTCAGTGTCTCTGTCTCACACACATACATGGATGGATTTGAGAGAGCAGCTCTTAACACAGTATGGTTTCTTGGCTCTGGACTATGCTTGAAAGTGTTAGGGATTTGGTCTGTTAGAAATTTACACATAGATATCCAATTAAATATACTGCTTGAAAATGATCCTTCCAGTCTATATCCAGATACCATGTAACTTTCCCAAGATCATGTAGGAAGCACAGAGTATGGAGCTCGTTTATAAAATAAAAGAACAAAGATTTATAAGCTAGTTTAAAGTAATAATTGGTTAAAAGTATAGGCCTATTAAAACTGGTGACTAGTCCCACTTAGAACAGACCCTCTGAATAAATGAGGCTTAGGTTAGTCTTGGCTTGCTACATTTCCATTGCTCATGGGTCAATTAGGTCTAACAATTGGATTTAGGCTATAGTTTTCCCCAAAGCAAACTTTGTTACAAAGGGAAAGAAACAGTGAGAAGTTACAACATGGGAAGGTTCTCCATCCTTCTCCTGGTCATCACTTTTGCAGAATTCAATTGTGGGGAGGGGGTACTTTTTTGGGCAATAGCTCTGAGATTCCCAACATAATCCCTTAGCAGTGGTTTACTGACTTGGTGATTCTAGAAATTACATTTGATCTCAAAATGATGCCAACGTCCATCTTTAAATTAGTGAGAAATGTGCCTGTTCTCCAGGGATGGGCAAGAAATTTGTTTAATTTCATTTTTTTGATAATAAATAGATCATAATGTACAAACAAAATGTGAAGGTGAAAAGAACCCCCCTGAGATTGACTCATCCTCAGCAAAAAGACAAAAGATTGAAAGCAGAGACTATAGTCTTTCCTGGCTCATCTTTATGAAGTTTACAGCCTCATGCAATTCTTGCAATAACTTTTGGACTGACTACTTACTGCTTTCCAGGAAATTATTTAACTAAGATTAAAGCTGTACCCTTAACTGTTAGAAATTGTCTTGAGCTCATCTGCATAAAAATAAAGCTGCCAAAGAATACAGCCCAGAAACCACACGACACCCAAATTCATATTTTGACTTCTATTTATGGTGGAAAAGTGATGCTAGAAGGACTTTAATCACTATCTTTCCCCTCACACAATAGAATTATTCTCACACATGTTTCCTTGCCTTCCGTGTGGTGCAAAAACAATTCAGCCCATGTTTACACCAATCATAGAGCAATGCATGCTGCATCAAGATAGATGGATGAGGGGAATTCATAAGCTACAATTAACATCTTTTGACCATTTGAGAGTTCACCTCTTTTTAAACAGTTTTAAGCATACCATCTACTTTGATCCTATGTCTCTCTTTAGCAGGTATTTTTTTTGAAATGGGAATGGAAAACTGAAACAACAAAAAGGATGAAAAGGGATGGAGTGACCTTGAGCATAGGCTATTTTATTTATTTTATTTTATTTTATTTATTTATTCAATCTTATATACCACTCCTCCCCACAGGCTCGGGGCGGTTTACAACAGTCAGTTGAAATACATGTAAAACACATAAAATACATAAAATACATATAATCAATTAAGACATTTGTCAGATAGAACATGGTCAGAGTCAGAGCCGGAGGGCATTAGTTAAAGGCAAGCTTGAACAGAGTTGTTTTGCATGCCCTCCGGAAAGGGGCTAGTTTCGTGATGGCACGGACGTCGTCCGGCAACGCATTCCATAGCGTCGGGGCCACCACGGAGAAGGCTCGCTGTCTAGTCACAGACAGATGGCAGGAGCGGACTGATGGAACTATTTTGAATCCATAACTTTCTGTTAGCCTTTCATTTCATTTGAAAACTACCATACTGCCTTACCTTCAAACATCTCATTTCCACTTATACCACTGCTTGAACTTCTACAGCCAACCAAGGTAGCATCAGCAATGGTTCCTATTAGGGCTGACACAAATTCCTGACATTACTGTTCCAACAGCAGATTTCCCGGTCTTCCTCTTGCCTTTATCATATGCTAAGTATCTAGCTCTTCCTGCATTGAGAAGAACGTGGGAAGTATGCTATCATTCATCATTCACTCATTCATCTAGCCGACTAATAGGACTAACCTTTTTGGAGGAAAGTCCACTGGGGATATCATGATCAAGAACCTCCCCAAAACTGGAGCTAAAAAACTTTAAAGATAGCGGGTTTGGTTTCAGAAGCTAGATGTATTATAGCAACATATCTTATGTTTTTAAAACTAAAAGGACACGTTGCCATAAATCAATAGGTTTTTAAAAATCTGCTTTACAGGGTAAAATCCTTCACATCATGCATATGGACATTGTCTTAGTGTAGTATTTTATTTTTTCCACCCTAGCAGTTGCTCAGAAAAACATGACTACAGTGGGCATATTGTTTGGATTTGCCACCAGGTGAAATTAGTAATATATATCTCATCCTAACATAATCACATAGAAAAATAGCTCAGATCCTTAAGTGGACTGGAAAGGAATGGAGTTGCATTTAGATATCAAGAATCCTGAAATAGAGATGCATTTAAAAATATTCTTAGATTCTAAGAATTCATATGATAGCATTTCAAAAAAAAAAGTATAAAATTTATTATGCAGTCTCTGTATAAACAGAATGATATCAGTAGCATGGGGAAATAAATTATGCTGCTCACTTTCCCAGGGTGTAATATCTTCTCTGAGCATATGTAAATTTGCTTTAAGAGGTTTAAAAGGAGTTGCTTAAAATATACTCCAAACTACAACAGATTTGTCATTCATGCACTGCTGAGCATAGAGGCTTAATTTTACTTTTTTGCTATTATTTTAAATCAAGGCACTTATCCAAAAGATCAAAACAGCTTTTAAATGGACATTTTTGTGATGGGGGAAATGATAATATGTGTAGGAATATGGTAATTTTCGTACAGCGGAAGTAAAGATAGGTACTGGTAAAGAGCTGATAGGTATGCCATGAACATAAACTCTGCACAAGGCCAAATTAATCCTTCCTGTAATCTAAAGATCATCATTCAGCATCCAGATGTCTCTATCAGCCTTGATTGAAATTCACCCGAACAGAAATATAGAAAGAACGCTCCTTTCACTTTCTAACTAGAAATTCAAATTAAGGAGCATGAGAAATGTCATGAGACAAAAAAAAATACCCACAAAAGCATGGTGGAGGAAAATACTACAGATGTTTTGTGTAATCCCACAAACCAAATATTCAGCTAGGTTCTATTTTTAGTGATGGATCTGAAATTTTAAAGTAAAATTCGATCTAGGACTGATACAGAAAAGAGGCAATTTTTGGATTTTTGGCAAAAACAATAAGCCAAGTCCCTACTTATTGATGGGCAGGCCATAATCCAATTTAATTTAAACATATCAGATTGGGCTAGTTTAGTCCATGGGAAGCAAGTCAGTCTAAATTTAAGAAATTTGGCTGGAAAAGATGGAGAAACAATGGGTTGGAAAACTCTAAATTTTAACTCGGCTGTGATTTCAATGCCTGTTCTTTCATCCTTTCAGATATAAACCATAATGAAGAAAAGGGATTGTCAATGCTAGGAAAAGTGTGTGTTTGTGATGTATTTATCTCTGTTGGGATAGGAGAGATATGAGAAATGACTGGATAGATAATAGCTTTATTTGTTATATGTTAAGAAAAGTATATTTATTTTCCATGGTGATATTTGCCTAATGAATTTTAACAGTTCAAAGTTATGTATGTGGGGATGTAGATGACACAGCTCTCTCCCCAGAATTCTTCATATGTGTGTATGTATGTCTGAAATCAGACATGGGAAGAAAAACTCTTTCGGAAAGCAAGAAATCATACAGGACTAAATGCTGTTCAAACAACAAATGCTTATGGTTTCTTTGCAGGGCAGTGCTTTCATGCCATCTAGTGGAAAACACTCAGAATTCTTCCGGAATTCTCATATTACACAAAATAAGCACAGCAAGGAGCCTAGTCAGCATTCTGGATTTTGTGTGTATATATATTTGTAGGTAGGTGTTGAGGGGTGGAATTACTTATATGCATCAAATGAAAAAACTAGCACAATTTGTTCTCTTTCTCTCAGTGTGTGTACAAATGAGAAAAATCCAGAATAGGTTCAGCATTGTTAATTTTTGCCTCAGTAACACAACTGGAGACACATCTAAAGGATTGGATTCATGTCAAATATAAGCCACCCTGCCTGTCTGCATTCTCACCCACACACACACTTCTCAGATAGCTGCAATACAAGGTGTTGTTATGGTAAAAGTCATTATAAATTATAGATATTCAATTCAAATTAAACTCCTTACACTATTAAAACACACATTAAATTAAAACCATTTAAAATCCCATACTGATAATACATAGCAATTAAAATATGTAAAAATCCAGCACATTAATTTGACCCCTCTGACTGTAATAGCCAAGTCACTTTCCAAAAGGTCACCTACACAAAAATGTTTTTGGCTGCTGGTCAATATGGAAGGCAAGGCAAGACAGAATGGCATAATGAAAAAAGGAGTTCTATGAATTGTGTGCAGCCACTGAGAAGGCCCTTTTTGTGTCTTTCCCAAATGTACTTTCAAAGGTGATAATATCACAGATCTCAATGCTTGGGCAGACTCATATGGGAAAATGTAATTTTGAAATAGCTTGAGCTCAAGCTGCGTAGTGCTTCATAGGGCACAGCCTGCACTTTGAATTGTTTACAGTATCCAGTATAGTCACTCTAACAAAGGAAACACCTTTCATATAGCAAGGCCAATATTCAAGTTGCAGGATTTGTTATTTTTGGAAGTCCCCCCCCCCCCAAGACTCTCTTAAAGCAGCTCTTACGTGGAACAGGTTGTTGATGTTGTTGTGTGCTTTCAAGTCATTTCTGACTTATGGGTACTCTATTGCATAGTTTTCTTGGCAATATTTGTTCAGAAGAGGTTTGCCTTCCTCCAAGGCTTCTAAGGTCAACCATAGGGTTTCATGCCAAAGAGGGGATTCAAACCCTTGTCTCCAATGTCATTGTCCAATGCTCAAACCACTAGATCACATTGATTCTTCCCAATGAGATGTAACTAGAGCATGTATCACTGAAACCAGATAAAACATCTCCCTTAATTATGTAAATGGACTCCTGGCCAACCCTAAAAAGTAGTAATCCTATTGTGACGGAAAGTGATTTCAACATGATGCTGAGACTGCAATTGTATGTTTTTAATTGTTAATTTGTTGTTATATGGTTATTTTTTGGGATGTTTGCTTGTGTTGTATTGGAGGGCAGAGACTGCCTTGTGTAAACTGTCCTGAGTCGTCTTCGGGCTGAGAGGGGCGGTATAGAAATGTGACAAATAAATAAAATCCTGGATTGACCATGAGAGATTGTCATCATCTGATCTAGTAGAGAAGACCATCTCCAATGTGTGTCCCTCAAGATGAGCAAGGAGCAGTGGGATGGGCCATTCACCAATAGAATCTCTATCCTGTAGCAGGCGCCCATCTTCAGATGTAAACACTCAAATCTGGTAGACTGTGGAACAGGGCACCTAGGAAAGGGTTTGAATCCTGAGAAATTCATGCCAATCCATTTGAAATAATTATTGAGCAACAATAGAATGGTGCTTTGGGACCTGGCACCAAGATTGCCATTCTATGACTGATCAGTTATGGATGGCCGCTGTATGTTATTTTATTCAATCTTCATAAAGGTGACTTTCCAAGATCTCCTTCTGGATTTGATTGCAGTGCAGCAAGTAAGACCTGCATAGTGCATGGCCTTTGACTCTTTAGAGAAAAGGCTGGTAGTGGATATAAATGAGATAATACAAATAAATATCCTGCTTAACAGTTACACAATGCTTTTAGAGTGTGCAAAGTGCTTCACATACATTGACTCAGTAACAGTAATGGTACCTATCCAGCAGCCCAAATTGCAAGCCATTAAAGATGATGTACTTGAATTATTCCCATTCAGTCCACCAGAACTGAATGGAGAGAACTCAATTGAACTTGAGAGCTGTGATATAAGACAATTTAGGCTCTGATCCTAAGACAAGCTATTTGAAATGCCCATTGTAACTAAATGGAAACATGTCACAATAATGGACTTAGGATCAGGATGTCAGTTGCTTTAACCGGAAAATGGTGAAGGAAATCAAGGGGATTCACGTTCAAGTAAATTTAGTTAGAATCAGAATTTGGTTTCTGAAGAGCCTTTTAAAATCTCTTAGATCAGTAAATGTGAAATGTGTTATAGGGGCAAGAATGATTTTTCATACCTGAATCCTACTGCTAAGTTCCAACTAGAGTTGACCATTAAATCAGGTATTCATCAGAGAATCAACACACAAGAAATCTCATTGATTCCATTGGAACTAACAGTAGCATTTCAGTCTCATTGGGAAAATTAACATCTATTGTTTGCTGTATGTTCTAATATATGTTAGTACATTTATACAACTTTTAAGAAAATATACAAGTAGTTCTGAGCATCTCAGAAATAGTAGTTTAAAATTACAGAAGAAAAAGAGTCCACCTAAACCAAACAAGCACAAACTTCGAGCCTCCAGGTGTTTTGGACTTCAACTCCCAGAAATCCTAACCAGTTTACCAGCTGTTATGAATTGTGGGAGCTAAAGTCCAAAACACCTGGAGAGCTGAAGTTTGTCCATGCCTGACCTAAACTTTCAGAAGATTTTCCTGATGGCAAGAGCTGATCAAGAGTGGTATAGACAACCTTGATGGGTGGTAGTCTCTCCTTCTTTGGAGGTCTTTAAACACAGGCCAGGAAACTATCTTTCAGAAGTGTGTAGTTTTGTATTCCTGCCAGGCAGGGGGTTGGACATGATGGCTCTTGTGGCATTGTCTAACTCAGTGTTTCTCAACCTTCCTAATGCTGCGATCATGTTGTGGTGACCCCTAACCATATCATTATTTTCATTGCTACTTCATAACTGTTTTTTTTTGGGGGGGGGTTGAATTTGTCATTTGGAAGTTGTAGTTGCTGGGATTTATAGTTCACCTACAATCAAAGAGCATTCCGAACTCACTAACAATGGAATCGAACCAAACTTGGAACACAAAACCCCCATGACCAACAGCAAATACTGGAAGGGTTTGGTGGGCATTGACCTTGAGTTTGGGAGTTGTAGTTCACCTACATTCAGAGAGCACTATAGACTCAACAATGATGGATCTGGACCACACTTGACACAAATCCTCAATATACCCAAATGTGAACACTGGTGGAGTTTGGGGAGAATAGATCTTGTCATTTGGGAGTTGTAGTTGCTGGTATTAATAGTCTATCTACAATGAAAGAGCCCCTTGCACCCTACCAATGATAGAATTGGGTCAAACTTCCTACACAGAACCCTCATGCCTTGAAGGAACTAGCTGGCGTGATCCTCCATCCCACCTCACACACTCTCCCTCACCCACACATGCACATCATGCTGCCATGCGCCAAGCACGCCTGCTCTCCCCTCCCCGCTTGGAGTCTCAAAATCAGCCTTTCCCTTGGCTGGGAGGCTGCCAATCACAGCAGAGGAGAGCTTTAGGTGGGAGAATTCGCAGTCTGTTTCCAAAAAGAAAGAGAAGGAAAAGCAGAGAGGTCTTCAACCTTCTCTGCCAAATGGCTTCCTAAGACCATCAGAAATACATGTTTTCTGATGGTCTTTGATTTCAGAGATTTCCTCTGAAATCCTCTCGCGACCCCCCTGGGGGTCCCAACCCCCAGGTTGAGAAACCCTGGTCTAACTCTTTGATTTGTAAAAACAACCAGACTGACATTTTATGATTCTAGTCTATGACTGTAATACATTTTCATACAGGCTGCTCCTCAGTTCAAAACTCCCTTGCTGCCTTAATCCCTTTGCAATGCTGATGGCATAGGTTAAACTAGCATGGTTCCGTTCATCCTAATTATATTGCTAGCATAGTGTAGTGTGAAGTATATTGTAAATTACATTAAAATTATGAACACAATCTAGCCCACTATGGGTTTACAACACATGTAGGAGATTCCAGAGAGCATTCTACAGGAATATTCTCCAAATCCCATACAAATACAGAAAAATACATATAATCCAACCTTAAGTGCAATTTACTGTTGTATTCCAGTATATGAATGCCTTCCTGAGGCAAGAGATAAGATGGATCTACAAGCAGACCCCCCATTTTTCTTAATGATGCTTCCCATTGACTTTTGGTGGTCTTTGGAACATAGGAAACTGGGCACTTAGGCTCTCTAGTTAAGTTTTGTCAGCTGCCACTGGCAGTGACTCTTCAAGCTTTTCCAACCTGGAAGCAATGTTCATTACACAATTATAGTACTATTACCAATATCTGAGTGTTGTGGTCCCATCCTATAGAATCCCGAGCTTTACAATTCAGTGGGGCACAGTAGCGCTGTGGCTGAGAATCCTTAATTCTTAGTCCTATCATTGTGTAGTGTGAACAGCCTATTAGAGATCATCGGTACTCCATGGTGGCCTCTCATGCAAATCATAAACAGATCTGAATCTACTTAACTTACAAAAATCAGATGAATTAGTTTATTTCAGGGTGATATGGCAGCCTTGGAAATGCTAGGTTCTATCAAGCCTGTAAGCTGTGCTGCTGCCAGGATGAAGATCTGTATTCAGAAGTTTATGACTTTACTCAGGAGAATGGTCCTCAAATATACTAGGATTAATTGAAGTAAATCCATTATACATATCTGTGAAAAAGAATATATATGGATTGGTAACCTATAGCTAATAATGGATCAGAAAGCATTAAGTCATACTTTTGACAAGTTTCTCCCCAGTTTGATCCTTTAATTTTTCAACTGAGCTTACTGTCATGCTTCAACACTGACCATGTTTGTTTGGGTTGGTGGGAATTGCAGTTCAATGAAACCTAGAAGGCCCATTCTCCCCATTTCTAATTTATAACATTTTGTTGCAATTCCTATCACAATTTCTCCCTACACTAAAGATCACTTGAGGAGATGAGGAGTCAGAGTATTGGGATCTTATCACATTGGGATACAATCCGTTTATATCAGTATGCATCCCATTGTTTTTTCTGATTGGTTGCATACTGTTTTCAGATGGGATACATACAGATTCTATCACACCCAAAAAACTATGATTTTTATCTTCAGAAAATACTCCGCTTTGACATATTACACTTCAGAAGGCTGGCTCCTTACAATCCGTTCAGAAGACTCCCAGCGTCACTCTGTGGCCTTTAAAAGAAGTTTTTCTAAAACTGCACAGTAACATAGTCTTGAACTACTGCTCTTACAAGATTGGAAAACATTTTTGCGTTTGCACAGTAAATGTGTTCGACTGACTTCTACCTTTTGGCATAAAATAAGGACTTCTGAGGAATCTAATAAAGAGTTCTGAGGAATTTAATCTGATTGGATTTCTAAACAATAAATTATTAATTAATTAGATATGGCCCATTTGGTGCATCTACTGATGCTGCTGCTGTGGTCACTACTTCAGGCAATTCCCAATTTCTCTAATCCCAGTGACCTTTCTCCAATGTCCCAAACAGAAATGGTGCCTCTTCCATCATGAACATTCCAGGATCAAGTTGTATTGTTGATGATGGGATGGATACTGATTTTCTGATCACATACAAAAACAGTGCTTCAGCGATGGAAAACTCTAGTATTTCAAATATGACTATTAGAATCCTGTGTACAAATACTCAATTTCTGTGATATTTTGCAGATGGATTTTGATGGATTACTGATGGGATGGGGCAAACATATGATGTGACACATTCACACTTTATCAGAAATTGAGTACTTCCTAATGTGATGAGGTCCTTGCTCTGCTGCTTCCCTATCAACAGAACTCTATTGGTGATAGTGGCTGCTGCTCAGTAAATCTGGATTGGAGCAATTCTTTTGCAATTCTTACCTATTGCTGTCTCTATTGAATAAGTGAGGACTGTGAATATGAATAAAAAATGAATGTGTAACTCCAGATTACACATTGTAACTGCAGTTGAGAATTACAGCCACGAGCTATAACTAAGCAACAACATCAGTTGTTCCATGAATTTTACTGTAAGACAGTAATATGTATAAGGATAATAAGTGCACTGGTGTGTCCTCTTTCTAATGACACTATGACAAAACTATTCTGTAAGATCATCATGCTCTGATACAATAGCAGATTGTCACTAGAGATACAGTTGCTTTGCTATAAAAAGCTTTAACCAGTAGGAAAACAGGAACTAACCTGATGTGGAATAGATAAAATGGGAAATTCATTCTAAATGGTTGAGAAGTAAGAAAGCTGGAAACAAATGGAATATGTTTAATATAATGCAAGGATACCTGTTTCGATATATTTATATTTCATTCTTTACCCTGTGCCAGACCCACACAGTTTACAATGCTGACTAAAACAAAATACCGCTAGAAAAAAAACCAAATCATCACACAGTTAATTTAATAATTCTGTTTTTGTTTAAAAATGCAACATATTACCAAATAGTTACAAGCATTTAAAACAACTGAAGGAAAAGGATGGCATCCGCACCCACCCATACCCACTAAACAATTATTGACTCAGAGAGCCATGAAAGCAAAATATTTGGAAATTTATTTCAGTGAGATATAATATATTTTAAGACTGAATTCAACTAAATGTGGGGTACTAGATGACTTTTTAGCCCTGGAAAATCTTACGAAAAGCTGGGGGTTGTCTAGTACACCGGGTATAAAATTAAAATAATTAAAAGAAAATAATAAAATTCCACTATCTTAGGAGGGAGGGAGGAGGGCGGAGGGAGGGCACGGGGAATAGGAGCGACACCGCTTTCAGCGCCTCCGTAATTTTCTGACTCCCTTTGTTGGGTTCAGCGAGGCATGGCAATGCCTCGAAGCAGGGGCTGCTGCCAGCTGCACTGAGGCAGCAAGAATTCCTGCCTTCCAGAGCACCCTCACCATCTTGGATGGAGGGTGTGCACGGTGGTGGCGCAAAGAGGGTGAAAGTGGCTCGGCCCCTCCTTTTCCCATCCCGGGCATTTTGCCTGCCTTTTGTTGTGGCCGAGTGCAGCCAAGATCCCTGGGAAGTACGAGGGGGACTGCAGCAGAAAGCAGTGCCTCTTCCACCGCTTAACACCTTCCTGGCTTCCCGCTGCAGTCCTTCATGCCCCTGGCTCTGCTCTCTGTGTGTGTGTGTCCCTGCTGCCTTTGCAAGGGAGAGGATCTCTCTCTCGTTCTCTCTCTCATTCTCATTCTCATTCTCTCTCTCTCTCTCTCATTCTCTCCTCTCTCTCTCTCTCTCTCTCTCTCTCTCTCTCTCTCTCTCTGTGCTGCCTTTGCCGAGGGAGAGGAGAAGGGAAGAGTCCTACAAACCCCCTCCCCTCGATGAAGAGGAAGGGCGCCTTCTGGGCGAGCCAGATGCAATAATCAAAAGAGCCACATCTGGCTCCTGAGCCATAGGTTTCTGACCCCTGTTCTAAAGTAACAAGGTAATGACCAAATATTGCCTGAATGAAAATGTCTGTGCCACCCATGGAAAGAAAGCAGGGATAAGCATATTCCGATATCCTCCAACATTTACAGGTGTAAACCGAGACCTATGTAGCCAAACAACACCAGAATGTGGTCAAAATGGCAAAAGTTGCTAAGAAGGTGGCAAGGACAACAAAAACTACTAGTAGCTGTATCAGTATATGTTCTTAAAATGCAAATGCATTATTAAATAACACTAAGTTCTTATTAGTTCTTATTATTTGACTTTGCCCACAATAATTTCTAGTGTTGTTTAGCTCCCAAAGTCATACACAAATGTATAGATGACTGAAAAAAGAGGACATATTGTGGCTTATGGTTACTTTTTAGAAAACTACTAATTTTAGGACCACATGTGAAGTATTTTTTCCTTTTAATTTATTCAAGGATACAATAAATATTGTATGGTTTGTTTTAATAATAGTTATTAAAAGTAGAATTCAAATTATTCTGATCACCACCACCATTTGAATGCATTCTGAATGCCTCCTGAATTTTTTGCACTGGTTTATTTTGTATATTGTCAAGACCATCTAATTGATGTGTATCAGAATCTTCCAATTTGAGTATACTGTTGAACAATGTGAATCACATGACAAAAAACCACAGCATATTTATTTTTAATGACTCATTATTTTCTACCTGGCACCAACATTATGAATTTTAAAAACAAAACATATATATGTGGATTTTGTTTTCTTATCACCATTAACATTTTAATTTTAAAATAAATAAATAAATGGGAAATGAGGTGGGACGTCATGTTAATATTCTCACCTTCTAGAAGAACCAAAACATTTCATACTCATCTTAATTTGAAACAAGATAAAGGTAAATATCTCGGGGTTCCAGTTCAGACTTCCCAGAAAGCCCTCCTTGTCACAATGTATAGCTTTCTTCTCTTTGATAAGGTCAGTTTGCCGAAAAGAACAAAGTGCACACGAGTAATACATTACTCAACCACTTGTAAACATACATCTATTTTTCTTAGCAGGTCTCACTATTGAGGAAGGTAAAGACGTGGCACCATGATAAAAAGGGTCATTTAAAAGACTTCACAGAAGCTCTGTACTGTGAAGGATTGCATTTTCACTTGAATGCCTACATTTCCACATTTCTTTCTTTGTAGAAATATTTTTGTTGAATGGCAGACTGCCTAGATGTTGGGGTTTTGTGTCACTGACCAGAATCTATCAAACAATATTTGAGAAATTTTGTCCCAACAGAGTACAACTTAGTGACAGATACAAGAAGTTGGGCTTTCAAGTCCCCTTTAAAGCAAGTCTTGCAATCAGCCACTTTTCCACTGGTTCTGGGTGAGCAGCTTGTCAAACCACTCAAGCTGCTGAGAGATTGTTATTAGATATAACACTTTTATACTTATCTGCATGACCCTTTAGAGATCTTTGATGTCTCTTGGAAAGCAGTGATTTGAAAATATAGATTGATTTTTGAATTATTAGTCTGTTTTGGATCTGACCATTTTCCATTCAATGTCATGGCCCTTTTAATTGCTGTAGACACAGCAGCTCATTTGAAAAGGAAAAACATCACTCAGATTAACAGATGATGCAGCAAATAAATTCTTTAAACCATTATCTTTTTGGATAAATATTGTGGTGTGGGGATTTTAGATGGCAAAGACAAAAGCTACTATTAAGCCATAAGTAAATTCCTTCCCTGAGCTGGCTAACTCCAGATGCCAGGTGTCCCAACAATTAAATAACAGCCATATCAATGTACAAGAATGCAACTGGGAATAATATTGATCAAAGTCACTATGTCAATGGATAATCCAGAGAAAGAGTAGTCCAAAATTAAAATGTACAAGTTAAGGCTGGAGCAAACAGGTAAATGATAATCCAAAGCAGTGGTCATGGTCCGGAAAACACAGTGAAATACAAACAGTGGGTACAGCACGAATGCAAGTTGCCCCCACATCTGGCCCCTAGCTTTTACTGCTGCTTTACAGTAAGCCAACAAGCTAAGGGTTGGATCCTGACTCCATTTTGACTCTGCTGATCTCTTGTAGCTAAACAAGCATTTCTACACCTTTCCTTTAAGGCAAACCTTAGCCTCTGTGGCCTCTGCTCTTTTGGTGACTCAGGTGAGCTGGGGTTGATAACAGAATGGAGACAAACCCTGACCCCGAGTTTGCTCCTGCTCCACCTCTGCAGGTTGAGGTGTTATCACATTTTCATCCTCCTCTGGTGCCCTGAGTTTGCTCCTGCTCCACCTCTGCAGGTTGAGGTGTTATCACATTTCCATCCTCTTCTGGTGCCTCTGGCTCATGGGCCAAATCTATATCCAGATTTAGGTTTTGAATTCCCTCCTGCTCATGACCCTGAAAAGTTTGCAGAGGCAACTCATCCCCTGACTCCTCACTGGAGGCTTGAGGCACAGGCATCTAGAGAGTATCTGGCCAATTAGGGATCATTTGTTGTGGAACCCAATGCATTACAATGTTACAATTTCATTTCCCCAGTGTAGTCTTTTTTATTTTGAAATAAAACCTTTCTGAGGCTGGATATATTCCAGGATCTGATCCCAGATTATCTGCTTTGAACTGGATTATATGAGTATGCAGTGCCAGATAATCTGAGATAAGTAGATAATCTGGGATCAAATCCTGGGATATAGGGCACTGTAGATCCAGCCTGAGTGTTGAAAATTAGGATTCAACTCCCTACTTGGACATGGAAATCTACTGGGTGAATTTGGGTGAGTCACACTTTCTCAGTCCTAAAACTCCCATGATAAATTTACCTGAAGGTCAACATAAATCAGAAATAAGAGTGAATTCCCCCTGCCTGTGGTTGACTGTCAGGATGTTTGCACCCATTTTCTACAATTTCTTTTTCTTCTTTCCTGGAAACTCACCTCAAACTAGTAGTCAATGATCTAAGGTTTAAGACGCCACCACTTTGAATAACAGTGGTCTATCCTCCTGTCAGACAAACAACTCTTACTTTTAGGACTGTCTTCCTAATATCGAGAAAGAATCTCTTTGTAATTTGAATTCACTTATTTGTGTCCTGTCCTCTAGAACAGAAAACAAGGATGCTCCATCTTCTGCACAAAAGCCCCTACACATGAGAAAGATTTCAGATTTTGTTCAGCAGCTCAGAGCTACAGTGTCACACATGTATAAAGTATAAACCTTCAATGAAAACTTTAATGACAAGAAAAACAAAGTCAGAAGTCTTTCAAACAAATTGAAATCTTCTTCCAAAATGTACCCAGGAATGTTTCTTTAAGCGGCTTCGTTTGTTTGACCCTGTGAGAACTGAAAGTATTTCCACTTTTTCTTATTTTGCACGAATAATACCCTCTTTTCCAGAGTATATGTTACATATAAAATCATAAAATCCTATGGTATTCCTATTTTTCTGGGTGAATTATAATTTTTGAGGATCAAAACAATCAAAGACTTTGTAAGGATGATTTTCTCCTGAAATATTGAGGTGCATTTTGTTAGCCAGCAGATGTTTGCAGTGTGATCTCTAGTGCTTCTTTCTTTCTGATCTCAGAATTGTTTGAATTTGGATGGATTCTGTTTCTGTTTTTAAACATTTCTATTGGTATGCCATACATTCTTACTACATTATTTCTTTCTTTGAGAGCAGTTTTCGTTTCATTTTCTAATTTGGTAAGTTCTTTGTGAAAAAGTTCTACTCAGAAGCTATCTGTGATTCTTTTGTTTCTTTTTTAGTTATTTTTTTCGTTATTTATTTATTTTATACCTTGCCTTTCTCACCCCAAAGGGGACTCAAGGTGGCTTACAGGCTCTGGCATGGTTCTTTCTTATATTTACTCCATTTTAAATTTTGTCCTGATCATACTATATATTCCCCTGTAGCTAGATGCTGGGGAAAAATGGAAGGAAAAAGGAAGAGGGGCTGACCAAGGGCAAGATGGATGGATGGTATCCCTGGAGTGACTGGCTTGACTCTGAAGGAGCTGGGGGTGGTGATGGCTGACAGGGAGCTCTGCCGTGGGCTGGTCCATGTGGTCACGAAGAGTCATACGCGATTGAACGAATAAACAACAAAGCTCATTCAAAGTTCCTACTCTTGATTGAAATTTCCCTTTGATTTCTTGGTTCATGTGAAAACACTGTCTATTGTATCTTTTATATTGCCTTATTCTATTTATTTGCATGGATTATCATAATAGCCCTCTTTGTACTTATTATGCACATATCACAGCACAGTTGCATTCAGGATTCTGACCCTGTTTCTATCTTTTATCTATGCTTCTCAACTGCCTCAACTGCTTGAAGAATTTCACCTGTCATTCAGTGATGCTCTCTTTTGTTTTGGGCTAAGATAATATCTAAGATAATATTCTTCCTTGACAATGTCCCTGCTTTCAGTACAAAGTTTATCTGGTTCCCTGTCAATTAGACTTAGTAGTGCAAATCCTTTCTTTATATGATCTTCAAATACTACAGGGATATCCTTTGGATTGTATTTTGGCACTATAATTGATTTGTTGTACTTCTTTAGCTTACCTCTAGTTGTTGAAATTACCAGTTAATGATCTTTGCCACAATCTACTCCTATAAACATCACACACACACACACACACACAGAGTCCAATGACTCACTGAGGAATTAACCACACAAAGTATTTTGATGGAATTTACATCCCATTTGTCACCTTGCAAGACCAAATCTGTGAATAGAGCATTTCTAATATTCTTGTAGTTGTCTTCTGAAAATAATATCATTGTGTCATGGATTCTGATATGGTGTCTCTGAGGCCCTTTCTACACAGCTGTATAATCCACTTTATATGGCAGTCTAGATTCATATAATCTGGTTCAAAGCATGATAATTTGGGGCTAGCCTGGGAAGAAGCTGATAATGGGAACCAGTCTAGGCTGGAACTGGAGGATGCCAGAAGGGTTTTTGTGAACTGAAAGGATGGGGTTTCAGTGGTGTATTGATTTGAATGTTTGCCTGCATTTTCTTTAGTCATAACTTTGCTGTAGTAACCTGGCATTAAAGATAATTCCAAGAATCTCTTGTGAGTGCATTTGACTGCTATCACGGTTCTACCATCATCACAGAATGTGTGACTAGTGGTTAGCAAGATCCTATCCTTTTCAATATACTTGATACTCAAGAAGAGAGGGGAGGAAAGATCTAGGACAACTATTAATTAAATACTATTCCACACCAGACAATTACAGCACTTTGATACCACTAACTACCATAAGTAATCCTACATATCCTATGTAATTCTGGGGTTTGTAGTTTGAAGAAGGATACTTAGAATTTTATCTCAGCTCTTGTGCCTTGGAAACCTACACATAGCAAGGTTCTATATAGGCAGGCAGTTTAAGTGGTATTAGTGCTATAATTGTCTAGTGTGAAAAAAGGCCCCCAACTTTAGTTGTAAACAGAAGAGTGTTTCAGGTTAAACTTTAATGCAACTGTTTTTCAATTTTGATGAAAACTGAATTGGCATTTGGAAATAAATGCCAGCAAACACAGCATATACTGATTTCACTTATGCTCCATGTTATTTGAGTTGCTTTAAGCAGATTATAGTTATTGTGATATGTTGCAGTAGTCAGTATCACAAGGGTTAGCAATTCTAGAGTAATAAACACCAAGTTTAAATGGGAAACCATAGGAAAACATCCTTCTTTTAGACTTCATACTGTTTTGAACTTTAATAAGAGTAATCTCTGCCACCTGAATTTCCATGTCAGACAACAGATTAGCAACATTTTAAACTGGAGTAAATAACAGGTGGCAGGCAGGGTCAGGAACAGAAGCAACGCACTAAGTGAATCAAAGCCAACGTCCAATAACGTTTTTTATCCCATCTAAAATATTTTTTCAAAGTAGCAGCAACCATTATTTTAGCTTTTTGAATTGCTTCTTTACTACCTTTTCATCATTTTGATGCTACTGAATGAATTTTGGAACAAAGTGACATTCCTCCTCAACATTGAAACAGGTGCTGAGATTTTCCTTGCTTTCAACCCTACAATATATACTCAGATATAAGTCAACCTTGTGTATAAATCAATGCCAAGTTTTGGGAGCTAAACTATGGATTTTTGTATGAATCATGGATAAGTTGAGAGTCATTCTGTGGAAAGGGGAAACACAAATGTTGCTTCAGGGGTCAGCCACCCTGGGTGTCACCATTTTCCCTGACAGACATTCAAAAAGACAAGAAGTGACACCAGGGCAGAAAGAGTAGAGGAGGTTGATGCTTCTTTTAGGTTCTCCTAGAATGGGTTAAACTCTTGCCTTTTGAGACTCTACTCAGAGAAGGTGATAATACCTTTTCAAATAAGGGTTGAGGTCAGAATGCACATTGACCCATAGACATGTCAATGCAGATTTTTTGGGCTGATCCCCCTCTAAAATGTCTAGAGTTATACATGAGTATATAGGGTATTTTATATTTCAAGAAATGATTTGTTTACAAACAGATTGTTTAACCATGTCTGCTCATTTTGACCATACCATCTTTTCAGCAGAGTCAAGGATATCCCGTCCCTTCCAGATACCGATCCCTACAAGAAGTGATTGCAACTTTTATTACACACAGCTCTTACTTCTTAATAATCTTTCCTTGTATTAGACTTTATTAACTTCTCTTGATTCTTTTATTAAAGTAGGATGAACCAAAGTACAAGAACAGGGGAGAGTCAAAGGAACTTCAATGGCATTATAGAACAATATAGAAACAGCAGCCTTCATTTAAAAAAATTCTTAAGATCCCAGAATTTGAGGACCTTTACAATGTCAGACAGATTTAACCGATTCAATGGCTCAAGGAAGGATGCAAGATATTCCACTTACTCTTAGCTCAATGATTCAAATGAATGACAAAATTGAATAAAAAGCAGTATTACTGGGTTGATTCTAAAGATCTCTTCTACATTCAAAAAAATGTCTTATAGTCATGGATGGACATTTTTTTCACCTTCTGCTAGAATGCTGATGAGAGAAATGAAGACAAACTCAGTCATATACCTCTACATATGCAAGAAGTTGTACAAACACTTACCAAAGCAAAAGTATGAGAAATCCCATGGAATCAATAGTGTCATATGAATATGCTCTTAGACAAGCATCCATGCAATGGTATACAGGCAGCCTCTGAGTTACAAACATCAGACTTACAAATGACTCATAGTTAAGAACAGGAGTGAGAAAAAAGTAAGTGAGAGAAATCTACCCTTAAGAAGGGAAATTAACTCCTGGAAGAGTTATCATGGGGAAAAGGTGTCTCCACTGAAGCTTTCTCACCAATCCTTGTTTCTACAACAAGCCAAATTTTTCAAAAAATTTTTTTTTGAACAGAAGCACAGACAGCAATCCAAAGCTTCCCCCCCCCCCGTGTGTGTGTGTGTGTAATATAAGAGTTACACTTTAAAAAGTACCTGCTCCAACTTACACACAAGTTCAACTTAAGAACAAACATACAGAACCTATCTTGTATGTAACTTGGGGATTGCCTGTATATGTAAATATTTCCCCTCTTCTAATGGAAGACTTTTACTGCAGAAAGGAAGAGTTAAGATTTTCTGTTATTTTCCTTCCACACTGCAGAAGCACATGCTCCATCCCCAGACCAATCCTGAAAGGCAAGGAACTCTTCTATGGCTCACGAGCCATCTTTCTCCAATCCTCGCCCACTCCGTCCTCCCACTTTCCTTCTGGGAGTAATGGAGGGAGAGAGAAAAACCCCTCCTCCTTCACAATCCTCCTCTTGGCCAGGACCCGCCCCGGTCCAACACCAGAAGCTCCGGAAATGTGTGGCGGGCCTGCAGGCAGCGCGGGGGGGGGGGGGTGGCATTGCCCCAGCAAGTGCAGGAAGCAGGCTGAGTCCCTCCCCCTGACAACGCAGGAAGCTCTGTGCAAGAGGCGGAATATTCCCTCCTTCACCTCAGATTCCACCTCTTTCCCAGAGTTTCCTGTGTTGTCAGGGCAGGAGGGACTTGGCCTGCTTCCAGTGTTTGCCGGGGCCATGCTGCGGGTCTGCCACGTGTCTCTGACCAGATGCGGATGCAGGCAGAGGGGAAGGCATGGCCCCGGCGAGCGCAGGAAGCAGGCCAAGTCCCCCGACAACACAGGAAGCTCTGGGCAAGAGGCAGAATCTGAGGTGAAGGAGGGCAAATTCCGCCTCTTGCACAAAGCTTCTTGTGTTGTCAGGGGGTAGGGACTCGGCCTGCTTCCTGCGCTCGCCAGGGCCATGCCTACCCTCTCCCCCCCCTTCCCCGCTGTCTGTGGGCCTGCCACATGTTTTCAGAGCTTCTGATGTCAGGTGAGGGTGGGTCCTGGGTCGCCCCCCATGCTCGCCTGCTTGGGGCCTGGCGAGCTGCCTGCAGGGGCCCACTGCGCGTCCCAAGGCTTGCTCCGGGCTTCTTGCGGAGCTTACGGTGTGGGCAGGGGAGGGAGATGGCCCGCCTACCGTGCTCACTGCAGCTGCGGCTGCGGCTGCCTCTTTCCACCGCCTTACTGCCGGTTGGGGCCTGGCACGGCCCGGCCTCGTGGTGTTCCCATAGCCCTTCGGTTCAGGGCAGGAGAGCGCTTCAGCCCGCCACCCGTGCCTGCCAGGATAGGAGGCCCCAACATGTCTCTTTCCCTTCAAGTACCAATGTTTTAAAACATTAATTAATTAATTATATGGCTCTCACTGAAATAAATATTTACTAATATTTTGCTTTTATGGCTCTCTGAGTCGAAAAGGTTCCCGACCCCTGATTTAGGAGGAACCAGTATGGCATTAGTGATTTGAACGTTTGCCTGTGATTCTGGCGAGTGGGCTTTGACTGCACTCAGCCATGAAATTCATAGGGTAAACCACTGGGTGACTGGGCTGCCTTAAGCTTGGATACAACTTGAAGGCACACCATACAACATCAACAATTCCTATTTGGGAAAGGGCAATGCCTGCAATTTATCATCCCCCAACCTCTGTAACTAACTACACCTTTGGGCAAAGTAGAAATGCTAAAAATTTTGCTCCTTTTGTTGTGCTGACAGACCATTTCATCAGAAAAGTGAAATTATCCCATGGAAAATTACCCATTGCTGATTAAATGGATCCTGCCTGAAGGCTAGAATCCTAAACACACTTTAGAGAGAGTACTGTCTATGTAATATAGTGCAACTTACCCCCAAGAGACCATGCATAGGATTACGCTGTTATGCAACAGTGGTCAAATGCATTAAGTACAATTGACTGAGAGTTCCCTAAAACAAATCTATTATTTGTGTTCTAAGGATGAACTAATGGTACTGAATCTACACTGAACACATTTATAGATTCTTGATAATACATTTAGAAATTTGTCATTGCTAATGCTTTTATTGTCAATATTACTCCTGCCACCATCATATGTCGCTTTTTTCTCTTGCAATCTGATGTTTGTCTTAAGAGCTGAAAACCCAGAATAGTTTCACAGAAGATTTTTGGTTTTTTTCTTTCAGAAGTAGCCTCAAAGGGAAATAACTTGAGAAACTATCTATCTTTGCAAGGAAAGTAGAACCACAAGTTATTCACAGCCACAGTGATAGGTCATGATGTCCCTTTCCAGTTTTAGTGTTGTCCTGAACACATGGAATTAAGAAGTAATTGTAAAAAAAAAAATTAAATGAGGACAGGAAAATACTAATGACAGTAATAAATTTGGTAGCAGGAGTGGGACATTGCGCAATACACAACTGTGATTTCCATAACAACTTGAAATTACCTAGATCTTACTTTCAAAAATTACCCTGGAATAGGCTAGAAAGAAGTATGTTAAAGGTTTATCTGAAAAATGTTGATTTATTCTGTTGGGTATCAGTGACCCTAGATGAAACTTAAACGTGTCACATTAATTTATATTCCCATCAAATAGCTGATTATTACATGTTTTTAAAGAGAGGCTTGGTGTTTAATAGAACCCCCTCTCCAAATAATGACATTCACGCAGAGATGACGTGAAAGCAGCTTAAGCCAGGGTTAAAATAGGGCCTTCATATTTTCCAGTCTCACTCTTACTCTTGTTCTTTCTCAATCGTTTACTTTTTTAGTCACTCATTTTCTTATAATGCTAAAGTAATCTATTTTCCCTAATTTCTTTATTTTAAAAACATTTTGATGCTAATGTATGTCTTTGTCTTGTTGGTTACAGCTACACTACTCCATTATTTGCTTGTGCCACTCCATTATGGTTGTGAGGATATCCATTTATTCATGGAAGCTAGCACTTTTCTAAAGAAGGTGTCATTAGAGACTCAAAGTAAACTGTCTATATTTATTGCCCATCATTTTAGTAGCTGGGATTCTTCTTTAGCCTCAAAAGTCCTAGGGTCCAATTATCCTGTCACTT
Source organism: Anolis apletophallus (assembly GCA_030556195.1). Taxonomy (NCBI): domain Eukaryota; kingdom Metazoa; phylum Chordata; class Lepidosauria; order Squamata; family Anolidae; genus Anolis; species Anolis apletophallus. The sequence continues at coordinate 53,141,566 of JARBWK010000006.1, read as the reverse complement.
ACATGCTTGCGAACCTAAACCTTTGAAACGGCACTGAGTCCGCACTTTGATTCATTCATGTCATTGCCTTTTAAAATATGTACTGTGTATTACTAAATGGGGCATACTTGATTCATTAGTCATATTCTTTTTGATTATTGTTTGTATTTCAGTTGCATTTACTTGCCGTAATCCAGATGAAAGGCTTATTCTTCTCAGTACAATGAACATATACATAACGAAACACTTACACTATTGTGATCCTACTCCCAAATGAAGCAAGAGAAGATTTGAAGATTATGAGGCAGTTCACTGAACACTTAAAACACTTACAATGGTGTAATCTAATTGCCCCTGTGCTCCAGAGATGCTGAAGTACCAATCATTACAGTCTGACAATTATAGTGTATCTGGCTTGAAGGCTGGGCTTTATAAATCCTGACCTGGAAAATTTGAATCCTTACAAAACTGACATAGAAATAAGAGCTTCAGAGCTTTTTTTAAAAAAAGAAATTACTTATATTTCAAGGCCCAAGAAACTTTACTAGTTACTATTATATTCATTATATTTAAAAGTGCCTCTGTACTTTCCCATTTCTCAAACATATCTAAAACGATGACTTAAAAGACAAAACATCTGAATGCTAGTTGTTTCTGCCTGGAGGACAACCTTATCCTTTTCCATGCCCTCCAGCAGATGTCTCTATTTGGCAGGAACAATCCTGGTTAATCTTCTGCCACCCCACTTTTTCAGCTGTCTTTACAGTTTCCCAGTTTCTCTTTCCTCCTCTCTCTTTCTCCGTCATTATTGGTTTATTTCAGTGGCTACAAAATGAGCTCAATGTGCAAAAGTAGACTGAACTCAACGAGGGAGTGAATCCTCTGCTTCCCATGGCCCTTCCAGTGAGGCCCTAAATCCCAGGATCTGATCGCAGGTTTTCTGTTTATCCCAGATTATCTGGCAGTACAGATTCATATTTCCCAGTTTAAAGCAGAAAACCAAAGATCAAATACTGGAATATAGGGCTTGTCTGCAAGTACCCCCAGTAGACTCAGGCAGAAGCAAACTGCCACATCTTTTCCAACCCAATTTTTTTTATTGTTTCCACATCATAACATCTTATTTATACTTATTTTTCATTAGACTTATGCACATCTCATTTTCATGTAACATTTCTTTTGTCTGCAACTTCTCTTTGATGACATTTTTTATTGTTAACACCTCTCATCCCTACCACAACACCCCTCCCTCTGACCATATATTTACCCTATATCTTTATATTTAACTATGCACACAATTTCCTTTATTTCTGTACAATATTTACGTTGGCTTCACCTCTATCAATTCTATATATATCTTCCATTTATTTTTAATTTCTTCTGTTTTATCCTCCTGTGTAGTCTCCCTAATTACATATGCTATGATTTCAGATTGGATATGATCATAAATATGAGTATTCCAATTTTTTATGGTCCATTTTTTCATCTTTCCATTCTCAGGCTATCAGCCTTTTCTATCTTGTATTTTCTTCTCCATCAATAGTATATCCTTCTTGACAACACTCTTAATGTTGTTTGGTCACACAAGCCCCAGTTCTTGTTCTTGTTCTTATATTTATTTATATCCCGTTTTATTTTTCCCAGAAGAGAGTCAAAGTGGTTTAACAGAAAAGCATTAACATTTGGTTTTCTTGGGGAAACCAAGAAGTTTGGGAATCATGACTCGGCACTTTGTATGTTTTTAATCTGTTTCATTGTATTTACATGCTTTAACTGTTTTATAATTTAATATGGTATGCTTATTTTTATGTGCACAATGCTACATTGAAATTTTGCCATAGTTTGTAAGCTGTTTTGAGTCCTTTTTGGGTGAGAAGGGCAGAGTCTAAATATAATAAATAAAAAAATAAAAAAACCAATCTAAAATCTACAAATAGGCAAACATTAAAACATAATTAAATATAAACTATTTAAAAAATTCACAGTTAAAAACTATTGTAACCATTAAAAACCAGTTGTCATCTTTAATGCTGAAAGTGATGCCCTCATGTTCATTCTCATCTAAACATCTGTAACATAATATAATTCAGCAGCACACAATAAAACAGAGGCTACCTCGAGCCATGTGGCACTACTTATCCAATGTTTAGTGAAGCTATAACCCTCTAGTTATTAAATTAAAGTAACTAAATTTTACAGTTACACCTTAAAAGATGTGAAATTATCCCTTATTAACATATAATTGTAAAGAAAAACATCTATTTCTGTTTTATTGACTATTCTAAAGCCTTTGACTATGTGGAGCATAATAAATTGTGGCAAGTTCTTGGTGGTATGGGGAAACCAAGTCACCTTGTCTGTCTCCTGAGGAATCTGTATAACGATCAAGTAGCAATAGTAAGAACAGACCACGAAAAAAACAGACAGGTTCAAGAATGGGAAAGGAGTATGGTAGGGTTGTATACTCTCACCCTACCTATTCAACATTCAAGTAGCAATAGTAAGAACAGAGCATAGAAAAAACAGACTGGTACAAGAATGGGAAAGGAGTATGGCAGGGCTGTATACTCTCACCCTATCTATTCAACATGTATGCAGAACATATCATGCAATGGGTGGGGCTTGATGAATCCAAGTCTGGAGTTAAAATTTCTGGAAGCAACATTAACAACCTTAGATATGCAGATGATATCACTTTGATGACTGAAAGTAAGGAGGAGCTGATGAGCCTTATAACCAAGGTGAAAGATGAAAGCGCAAAAGCTGGGTTGCAGTTAAACATTAAAAAAACAAAATTATGGCAAGCAGACTGATTGATAACTGACAAATAGAGAGAGAGAGAGAAAAAATGTGGAAGCAGTGACAGACTTTGTATTTCTAGGCACAAAAATTACTGTAGACGCAGATTGCCACCTGGAAATCTGAAGAAGTTTACTTCTTGGGAGGAGAGCAATGATCAATCTCAATAAAAAGGTTAAAAGTAGAGACATCACACAGGCAATGAAGATCGCCATAGTCAAAGCTATGGTATTCCCCATAGTAACCTATGGATGCGAGAGCTGGACTGTAAGAAAGGCTAAGCGAAGGAATAGAGATGCTTTAGAAATGTGATGTTGGAGGAAAATTCTGGGAGTGTCTTGGACCACAAGATCAAACCAGTCCATACTCCAGGAAATAAAGCCTGAGTACTCACTGGAGGGAAGGATATTAGAGGCAAAGATGAAGTACTTTGGCCACATAATGAGAAGACAGGAAAACTTGGAGAAGATAATGATGCTGGGGAAAATAAAAGGAAAAAGGAAAAGGGGATGACCAAGGGCAAGGTGGATGGATGTTATTCTTGAAGTGACTGGCTTGACCTTGAAGGAGCTGGGGGTGGTGATAGCCAACAGGGAGTTCTGGTATGGTCTGATCCATGAGGTCACGAAGAGTCGGAAGCAACTGAATGAATAAACAATAAAATGTACTTATATCTTCACTACTGTATAAAAGAATCAATCACAAACAACTTGTGATTTCTAACTTGTTACTTTCCAAGTTCTGGTGCAGTGCATTGTGAGAGGGGGGTTGTTTATGAAATATGTGTAGACTGATATAATGATAATATGTATAATACGATCCCCTTAGCCATAGATTTAAAAGCCACGGTTTCACTCAGTGCAGTCCTAAACGCATAGGTGGACTCTGGAATTTCGGATTCTAGGCTTTCTATCAGCTTTATCACATGGGGTGGAAGCAGTGTTATAGCCTCCGTGCTATAGTCCTAGGACGCTTCTGCCCCAATTCACCCATGGAGCCCCAAACTTTCCATCATGCAACATAGGGCAACATCCAGTGGGGTTCTGTGGGTGAACTGGGGCAGCAGCGTGGTGGGATGCTATCGCTGCCAACACAGAAGCTGTCCTATGTTCTATAAAGTTGTGACATTTTCCTTTGTGGGATGGAAAAGCATTAGCTGGTGGCCAGGGTGCCCCAATTCACCATGGAGGCTGGCAAATCATGATACTGGACCTCTTCAATGTGAGAAGGTCCTTTGAGTTTCCTTTGTAGAGTGAAAAAGTGTGATATAAATACACATCATCATCATAATTGTAAAGTTGCCATGCTACAATAATGTATATGAACAATTTTCAATAGTTCAACTATATTGTTAATAGTAGGCTTGTTTGATCCATAAAAAAATGGTTCAAAACTCGCTTCGGATGTAGGGGGCACTGGTGGTTCAATTTGGAATTGAATTCTGATTTTTTATTTTAAAAAATCGGAACTTTCCAAAGTTTCCGAAACTTCAGAATAGCTTCATAAATGGCAGACACGCATGCGCAGTAGGAAAAAAACAGCACTAGCACTGGGGAAACTTCAGGGGCTCTTCCACTAAGGCTACTCCTGACTGAGGGGACCCTTCCACTGCCCCTCCAGGCCTGCCTGGGCTGTCAATGCGGAGGGGGGTATACACTCGCCAGGGGGCCCGTCGCCTTCTCCTCCTCCACATTAACAGCCGAGGTAGGACCCATTCGACCCCCCAAAATGTCTTCCTCATTGAGTTTTCTGGAGACATTTCCAGCACCGAAATTACACACGGAGTAGTAACCAAAAGTCAGCATAATTCTTTAACAAGGTTGGAGACAAACTTGACTGAAAAGGTGAAGAGAAAGTGGGGACTGACCGGGGCCAGGCTTTGGACACCTTTTCACCTAACTTTGGCAACTTTGGTTCAAGGTGACATTTCCCAAAACTGGGGAAGGAAGGGAGGAAAGGAAAGGAGGGTAAGGAAAGGAAAAAGTAAGAGAAAGAAGAAGGGAAGAAAGTGAAGGAAGGAAAGAAGAAGGGAAGGGGGTAATGAAGCTGAAGGAAAGGAAGAAAGTTAATGGAGGAAATAAGGAAAATAAATGAGTTAGATAAAGAAGAAGGGAAGGGAAAGGAAGAAAGTGAATGGAGGATATAAGAAAAAGAAAGTAGTTGCCGTTCCCTTCTTCTTTCCCTAACTCCTTTCTTTTTCTTATATCCTTCATTCACTTTCTTCCCTTCCTTCACCTTTTTTCCTGCCCTTCCCTTCTTCTTTCCCAAACTCGTTTCTTTTCCTTATTTCCTTCCTTCACTTTCTTCCTTTCCTTCCCTTTCTTCCCTTCTTCTTTTCCTTACTCTTTCCTTTCTTTACCCTCCCTCCCTTTCCTTTCCAAAGGAAAAGGAAGTGAATTCATCCACTCTGGTTTAAACCACTTTTCTGGCTTAAGACTAAAGCGGGAGGGAAAGGAAAGGGAAAGGAATCCATCCACTCTGGTTTAAACCACTTTTCTGGCTTAAAACTGAAGCGGGAGGAAAAGGAAATGGAAAGGAATCCATCCACTCTGGTTTAAAATGCTTCTGAGGCCAGGGAACAGAAGTGGGTGGAAACTGACTCATTTCTGACTCATTTTCTGCCATTTCTGATTCGTAACAGAAATGGCAGAAAAAGCTTCGGAAGGGCAAAAGGGACTTCTGGTTACCTTAAAAGTTTCAAAATCACTTCAAAAAAGAAAGCTTTCCGAATTCATTCTGACTTCTGAGGATTCCTACCAGACCTAACCATGCCTAGTTAATAGTACTGATGGTGACAACAACTACCATTATCATAATCATTGCTTGGAATCTACTAAGTCAATGATGAGTGTTAACCCAGAATTTGTGACTGTTTTGTATTCCTGCTACCAATGTTGCCTCTAGTTTAAGAGATATACAGGAAATGTGAAAATCCCGCAGGTCTTACTTACTGGGCAGCATTCACTGTGATCAACAAGGTCAGTTGCCCTGCTACCTTGAAAGCAGTTGACTGATTTTCCCACCTACCCCCTCACACAAGACATCTCTAGTGCAAAAGAGGATTTAGAATAGGAATCTGGCTTCTAAGTGTCACACTAGAGAGCACTTACAGGAGGGATAGTATCATCAGCCAGCTGGTTCCCATTTGACAGAAAATTAGATGCCTGTTGCTCAGTAAATGGAAATACCAGGGTTTGAGCCAGGAGACACTACTTGTCTATTTCACCAAGATGGTTTTACATTCATAAAGGCACAAGTGAATTCCAGCAATAATTATTCTCATAAAGTGCATCTTGCCATTTATTTTCCTTCTGCTTACATTTTGTGGTCTATTTAGTTATTTATTTTTCTTTCTCTCTTGACTCCTACTTGGTTTTACTTCATTATTTTTTTTACATTTGTTTACACTTCACTTTCAAGGCTAGCCTGCCTTCTCATCCTCTACTTATCTTGGCAATCAGATCCTACTACAGCCGGTGCTCTGCTAATATTCATTTCCTGGCCACTCAATTTCCTTCGCCAGCATAAGACCACAGGCAGTTTTTCTTTCAAGTAATTCTCAATTATTATTATATAGCAAAGCATGTTGCAAATGGACTTCAACACTCTGTAACAGCATGCCCTTTACAACTAAAACCAATGCAAGGTCTCTACCCCCTAAACATAAAAGTTCCTTTCCATATTGCCCATTGTGACTAACGGCAATACTATACAATTCACTGTGCACTGTATGAGAGCCCTTTCTTGTTCTAACATTTATCTGCTTTATTAAAGTGTATTCTTCATGTTTGCATCAGTATTAATTATTTGACCTGGCTGCTGGATATGCTGAAACATATGAAAGTAAAATTGATTGGGAAAAGAAACATTTCAATACATCACATTCTGGTTCCTGAAAGCCTATGTTACTGTAATAGTACAACAAAGTGGTTGGTACCAACAGAACTACAGTGTTAAAGTCAATCCTACTATGGCACACAGTAGTCATGAAGAGCAGGCAGGATTTTCTCTTTTAATATTTATGTGTTGTTGGGTAATTTTATGCTGATGTGCTGTTACTGTTATTTTCTGTTCATGTTGTGACTCTATGTTTTGATGTTGTTGCTTGGAAATCGCCCTGAGTCCCCCCGGGGAGATAGAGCGGTATATAAATATAGTTTTTTAAAAAATATTATTATTATTATTAGTTAGCCTGGTTGGACTTTTTACGGTGCTTAGTCCAGGGCATATTAACAAACCTGGTCTTAATCTTTAAACCTGGCCTAAATATCTGAACACTAAAGTCCATAGATCAGAATATCATCTCTTGCTTTAGTGGATCATACTTTGTACTTTAGTGTTTTAATTGTCCTAGAGGAGCTAGGATACATAACATAAAAGCATTTAAAAATGAGTAAGGATGATGACATCATAAACCTCTCCCCATTTTGTGGTTTTCATGTCCTCTTTGAACTTAGCTGCAATCCTCATCATGTCAAAATTTCTCTGGAAACATATTTTTGAAGTGAGGAGATATATTCTTACACTAATTTCCTGCTGACGGGCTTCTCATTGACAACCCATTGGCCACAATGTGAACAACATGCTAGATTAGATATACATTTGGTCTGTTCCAGAATTACTTGAATGTGGAGGGATGCCTTTGTAATTGCCTAACAATAAATAATAATAATATAAACTTTATTTATATCCCGACCCCTCTTCACAAGCTCCAAGTAGAACATGCAGTATTGATGGCAGACACAGTTTTCATGAACTCTTGAGATTTCTACCTTTCAGGATAGAGCTGCCTGCCATGTTAACTTTGGAACCAATTTTTTTTTCAAATTAAGTATCTGGGTCCATCACTTCTCTCCTTTTGGTAAAGATTCAATTGTGCAAGTTAAGTTAATGGTTTCAATCCAGACCATATGAGCATTGATTTTAATACATCAGTTTTGCAAATCAAGACTAAAGAAAAAAATATTCTCATTCAAGTATCACTCATGGTCATGGCCTACAAATTACAACATACATAAGCAACTTGGTACTTTGTGTATTGCTCTGAAGGCAGAATTTGGGGATGGGAAAATTATATTGTTTTCAAAAATGGGTCACCAAATTTTGGAAAAGCTACTCTTTTGGACTTTATTTGATTTGATGTCATGGGGCTTTGGGGAGTTTCCAAAAGAGTAACCTTTGTAAACTCTGCAGTTTACCTTCACATGGGAATCTAATTTTAGTGAGGGATCCAGTATATTTTCTTCTCCAGGCACTTGCGGAATCAATGACTATGATCCAGACCTCCCTTGGTCATCTTTCTCAATGTGCTCTTTTATGTATATGAAAATGGGAATACTCTCCTGACATTCAAATACACCCTTCTGATTCACAGCTAAAGTGATTAAGATTGATAATGAATATGTGATATTTTCTTACTGAAGACAGCCGATCACCAAGTGGATGCCATCACATACACACAGAAACATACATGCAAGACAGCATCCTTAAATAAGCATTGTTGTTGTACAGTTGCCACAGTTATTTGCTATTCTAAGTGGAAACAAAAGACACTGGCATTATTTTCCATATATCACCATGTGTAAAAAATGAAAGCACATGCTGACTTTGTAGCAGCAACAATTGAAATAAATAGTTTGAGAAAATGAGTGTTGACAGGAGAGCATCTTGTTCTAGTTAAATATAACACAGTAAACCACTTTGGAAAAAAATGGTCTGCCTCCAATTTACTTCCTGAAAATGTTCATGACGATAGTTAATACAGCTGGGAAGCAGTATTATTTTGTGCTTCATATCATAGCAAGTAGTCAATTTTACTCTGGGATAGTATTATTGTCCTCATTATTTTTCAGAGCCTCCAAACACAAAGAACTAGAAGTGCTGTCCACAAACTAACACAGAGGTAGATAACGAATTCAGTGGGGCTTCTTCCAGGCAACTGTGTCATATATAGGATTGCAGCATGAGCCCAACTGATTTACATAGGATTTAACAGCACAAACGTATTCCCTAGATCAGTGTTTCTCAACCTTTTTTGAGCCGTGGCACATTTTTTACATTTACAAAATCCTGGGGCACACCACCAACCAAAATGACACAAAATGACACTCTAACACAGTAATACATATAGTTAATATGTTTTTAAATTTATTTATACACTCAGTGTGAAACCTGGACCTGTTTCGATGAACACAACATAGATATCCTGTCAGGAATGGCAGAAAGACAAAAACTTCCCACACAGAACTCCCATAACCAAGAGAAAATACTTTAAGAGTTTGGTGGGCATTGACCTTGAGTTTTGGAGTTGTAGTTCACCTATATCCAGAGAGCACTGTGGACTGAAACAATGTTGGATCAGGACTAAACTTGGCATGAATACTCAATATGCCCAAATGTGAACACAGATGGAGTTTGGGGAAAATAGACCTTGACATTTGGGAGTTACAGTTTCTGGGATTTATAGTTAACACACAATCAAAGAGCATCATGAACACTTGCAACAATGGAATTGAACCAAACTTGACATATTGAACTCTCATTACCAACAGAAAGTCCTGAAAGGGTTTACTTGGGAATTGACCTTGAGTTTGGAAGTTGTAGTTCACCTACACCCAGAGAGCACTGTGGGCAGGAGGGGGAAGAAAGGGTATTGGAGGTTCCGATTTCCCACGGCACACCTGATGATCGCTCACAGCACACTAGTATGCCACGGCACACTGGTTGGGAAACACTGCCCTAGATTGTAGCCATTAAGTTTGTAGACCGTGTGACTTCAGCAAAAGGTATACCCTTTTCTCTCTCAATCATTTTGTGGTTGAAGTGAAAGTGTTGAAAAAATGTTCTCCTTATTCCAAGATGAAACATTCAATTATAGATTAAGTGCCATGGTCTAATAATAGGTTAACCAATAAAGGTGTATCTATTTATGTGTTATGTATGCCCATTGTTGGACTCGTGTTGTTTTTAATATGTTGTAAGTCGCTTTGGGCCCCTTTGTGGGAGAAAGGCAGGATACAAATAAAGATTTATGATTATATCATCATCATCATTATCATTTTTAAAATGTAGAACCCCAAGCTTTGCATACTTGCTACTGTAAATTCACCTGGTTTTATGTGCCAGCTACTAAATAGTTTTAAATGACTATATACAAATGGGCTATATTTTCTAATTCTGAAATCCCTCATTTGAAAAGTTATTCTAGCTATGGAATGTCCCTATATCAACCTGATTGCAGTGCAGAAAAATGTATATCAAATAATACATTTCTGAAGAGCAGTACAAAACGAGGGATAAAGGTGTTACTACTAAATTTGCTCTGTCTCTTTCGTACCTGAATTATGAATGGTGCTATATTTAATTTATTTGGGACCCAATTATTTTGAATTAACAGGTTTGTGATTAAGGTTGTCAATTGATTCAAGAAAGACAGAACAAATATCTGAGTTATGTATTATTCTCAGCTTGCATCTTTCAGGTCAAGAGTCTGAATGAAGGACATCTACACAGCTTAATAATGAAAAAGAGATTTCTGGGGATTTCAAGACCTGAAGGTAATATAGCACATGCCTCTTTCTCTAAAACAGGATATTCTATGTATTATTAACCCAAATCCAAACAACACATCAACCACACTGCAGGTTAACCCACATCATCCAAATAATCTTTTATCAGAGAAAAAGCATGGGTATTATTCAAATAATAAGAAAGCAATGCAATCAGGTAATGATATAGTTTAGTTGATTGTTGTTGTTTTATGACTTCAAGTCATTTTTGACACAAAAACACAGAAGTTTATTAAACTGCAAAAACAATGTTTTTGAAGGACATCCTGCAGCACATTTTGCTATAGTTTTTCAATGAATATCTCACATAGTCTCAGCTAATTCAACATAGTTTGTGGAAACCACAAAAACAAAGTTTCTGGGCTATAACAACTACAGTAGAGTCTCATTTATCCAACCTTCGCTCATCCAACATTCTGTATTATCCAACATATTCTGCCTCTCATCCAGATTCACAGCTGTTTCAATACAATGAGATGTTTTAGTGCTAAATTTGTAAATACAGTAATTACTACGTAACATTACTGTGTATTGAACTGCTTTTTCTGTCGATCTGTTGTAAACCATAATGTTTTGGAACTTAATTTGTAAAATCATAATGTAATTTTATGTTTAATAGGCTTTTTCCTTAATACCTCATTATCCTACATTTTCGCTTATACAACGTTCTGCTGACTCGTTTATGTTGGATAAGTGAGTCTACTGTATTTTCAAAGTAAGTATCACACAATTAAATAGCACATAATGCTTTAAAACCAAGAACAGAAATGTTTTCATTTTTTTGTTACATAGTGTTATTGGAATAGAAATAAAACTGAGCAGATAGAATGGGAGTTGGGGGTAATCCTCAGCAATAAAAAAGAATGAGGTTAACTCGACAACCAATAGCAATTTAAATTACAACTTAAATTTATTTGCTTAGTCATGAATCAAACCATTGATACTCAATGACTTGGGATATTTCTGTCTATTTTTCCATAATAAATAATATAATAAAACTTTATATCCCGCACCTATCTCCCCGAAGGGACTCAGGGTGGTTACCTAGCATAAGCTAGCAGGGTCACATACTCTCACCCTGTGCTAACCAGAAAAATTCCACAATTTCCTGTGACACAAGTGAATTTTGTACTGCTTCTCTTCTTTTAAACTTGTACTTCATTGAGTGATTTATTTATGGAGCAATGTACAGTGAGTAAACAAATGGCATTTAATTTTATTTTTTGCTGGAACTGGCACTCCTCAAATGTGTTTTAAACATGCATTTAAATATCTCTTTCCTTGCTATCCCTTTTCTTTTAGAAGGAGACAGAGAGAATCAATGTCTTTTCTGTATGTTTAAGAAACCCAACAATTGTTCTGGAAAATAAAAGGGAGCTGTATTGCTGGGTGTTTAGCAAGAAGTGATTTACATACTGGAGAGGATCTTTCATGAATTACATGGACAAAGGAAATGAGGGGCAGGGGGAGGGGGGAGCTAGCAATGGCTCTCTACAACTGTGCATGTTGATGAATCCCTGGCACATGTTAATTAATGCCCTATTGTGCTTGGCAGCTTACCAAGGACTGTGACTGCAGACAGAATTATCCTTTAGACTAACTGAGGCTTAGTACATATATTGAAAAGAAGTGGGGAAAGGGGGGGGCAGAGAGATTTGTATTTACACAAGCTGTGAATTTTCGTAAGGAATTGTGCTTTTTTGCTTTTAACGCAATTAATGGAAACGAACTGCCATCTATCACAATATTTTAATGTTACTAAAATGAAACCCTGTAAAAGCATGTTCAAAACCAGTGCCCAACCACAAGTGGAAAATGGTCAGCAGCCATGGCTTCTCTGTATTTCACACTCACACATGTCCGTCTCTATATGTAGATAAGCCACAAAGCAATGATTATCTAGCACAGAGTGATTCAACAATGGTGGCTCTGATATTGCAATGTAATGTTCAAGGATATTTGTTCACATTATAGCAGACACACCTGGTCTGTACAATTGGCACTTTTGTTGATTTCATCTTCTTTGTCTTCATAAAATATTGGGGAGGAGCTATTGGGAGTGTTTATAGAATTAATTGCTGGTTTGATAATAATCCATGGTATTATTTACATCATAGATTAGCATATTTTATAAAGGGTGGAATTATTATTAGGGCCAGAATGTATCACTCCGAATTATTTTTACATAGTGTGAATGCCAAAAAAAGAAAACAAGGTAATATCCTTGTGTATAGTGAAGGAAAATGGAGGGAGGAGTTGCATACTGACCACCGCTAGTACCAGCTAATAAGTGTCAAAATGCTAATAACAGCGATAGATATTTTTATGCATTCAATATAAAATTAATTGCTAATAGACAGACTATAATATGAAGCAAACAGTATTGAAAAATAAGTAATATTGAATAAGAGAATATCTGAGGAAGACTTAATCTCACCAACTGCTGTAACTGAATTAGACTATACATTTAGAAATAATGCAATTATTTTCTATTATTCTTTTAGTTAAGGTGGTATAAAAATATTTTTTATTCAGGAGAAAAATCTAAGGTAAAAAGGGAACAAATTTCCAACAATTTTTCTTTGGGACAAACCAATATTAACCTATTTCAAAGGTTTTCCAGACTGAAACCAATTAATCCCTGAATTGCAGCTTTACATTTTGTCCGATAGTGAAGATGTTTGTGATTCAACTTCAGAGAGAAAAACAGAAACTAAAATGAAGATTGCAATTAATCTTCATAACCCAGATTTTAATGCAAAAATAGTTTCCCTATGTCTTCTCCAAGTACATCTCCCCACCTCCATCTGGGTGCATTTCACTGAAGGAGCCATCGTTCACCAATCTTTCAAACAAAAGGTCCAAGATTCAGTCTATGATTTCTGTGGTTGTATTACTTAAATGTGCAGAAAGTAAAATAGAATATTCGTGATAGCTCCATCCCGTGATTAAGGCAAGATTTTCAGAATGCTATGGACAAAGCACAGAAAGCCCATCTCAGTGTTCTTACTAGACTAGCAAAGCAAAGACATCCAACTTGTAGCCTTAGGCAAGAAAAAAACCACTATAAATGGACTCTACACTTTCAAAATATAGAATAAGACTCCAGGTTCTTATTTTCTGAAGTCCTGGACTTTGAACATAACACAGGGTTGACAAAGATCCCAGAGTGAAATTCTAGGCAGCCTCTGAGCTAAACGAACCAAGGCCCTGACTCAGTATAATGAAACACTATGTGTGTGAATGAGAATGTTTATAGGTTTTCAGTATTTGATACCATTGTTGTGGTTTTTAAAAAAGAAAACAAGTTCCCTAAAACCCTTAGGTAACATGCCCTGAGTGTTTGTATTTGGTTCAAATAAAAAAGTAAATGAAAAACCACCCGTACCAGGAAACTTTAAAAATGAAATTAAGATACTGGACTCTGGACATTTTTTTTAATGGGGCTTTCAGGATTTCAGTTCAGTGAAAAAGTTGTAAAATAATTCTACCACTGACTTCCGGTTCTGGCAGCGGCGAGAGAGGACGCGTCCCAGGTAGGCTCCTGGAGACGAAGCCGTTTTGGGGCAATTGGGAGGCAGAGACACCCCCCCAAGAGAGTTCAAGAGGAGAACTCAGAGGACCAGGGGTGCAACTAGACCAGGGCGACTCAAACCGGGCCCCTTAGGAGGCTTGAAGAGACCGCCCAGGCAGAAGAGGCCCCGAAGGAATTGCCGCCCGGCGCGCCCGGCGGCAAAACCGAGCAAAACTCTCTCGCCGCCAGAAACACTTAAGGCATAGCAGAGCTTAAAGTAAAGGGATACTCACCAATAAAATAGAGGATATCTCCAAGGCGGAGGAGGAGGGGAAGGAGGATAGTTCGAAGCAAAGAGTGAAAATAAATACATAATAAATATTAACAACGAACATTGGAGACTAGCCCCAGCGGAAGAGGCGGGGCCAAGGGAGACCTTAGAGCAACTAATTTAGAGAAAGAGAGAAACAAACCGGATGCTCTGAAGGAAGAAAGCTCATAGAGCCATGAAAACATAGACCGCAAGTCAAATATTCTAACTACCCACACCAATCACTCTAGAAAACTCGGGCCAGAAACTAAACAGGAAGGAACGGAGATTCGGTCCCCCAAGTGCAGATAAAGCAAGGAGTCAAAAGCTAAGAGCGTTATCACACGTGCGGAGGGCAGAGAGCGGAGAGAAGCGAGAGGAACGGAGGTGAACAGAAGGGGGGACCTGAAAGAGAAGGGGAGACGACGATCTGAACGGCTCCCGGATGGCTCCTGAGGAGGTTGGCAGCAACAATAATGGACATAATACAGAGGTCACAACCCTGGAACTGAACCCCGGGGGCTGAAAGGTCCGGGGGGAAGGAAAAAAAGGGGACAGCAAGGGGAAATAAAAGGAGCTCTCTTGAGTCAATAAATAAAGAAGAAGAGAGGAGCTGTATAAGGACAGCTTGACCTGGGAGCAGAAGGCTACGTTGAGATTATTAGAATCATCGAAACTCTCCAGACTTACCAAAATCGACCACAATCCTTAAAACTACAGTAGGGCGAAGGCTTTGAATTCAGGCTAATACAGGCTTATAAGATCATAAAAGGTTGCAAAATAAGAAAGAAGGTGAAAGGAGGGTCGAAGGAAACAGAAACAAAGATAAGATACCCCCCAGGATAAATGATAGTAATGTCTACAAGAGGACGCCAAGACAAGGGGAAAAAAACGAGCCACCCCGAAGGAACTCAGGAGCAGGAATGGGAGGACCAGGAGAAAGCATTCTAAAAGAACTACTAGCTGAGATGAAAGACATTAGGAAAATTATACAAAAGGGTGATGAAGATAGAAAAAAATGAAAGAAGAATTAAAAGGTGATTTGAGAGATATTAAAGGGGAAATGAAAGAGATGAAAAAAGATATCCAAGTGATAAATACAAGAATGGGGGAAATGAAAGAAGAAATAGGAGACCTGAGAAAAGACTGTAATGAGCTTTAAAAAAAGCAGAAAAACAATATAGAAAAAGTTAAAGCAATAGACACTAAAACGAGATAGAAGACAGACATCTCCAGATGGAATATGCTCAGAAGGAATATCAGGTACGCCTCAGAGGGATAGAAGAGGAGGAACAAGAGAAGATCAAGGATGTTGTATCAGCAATTACAGCTAAAATATTAGATGTCCCGGAATCCTACATAGATGGGAAGATAGATAGGGTCTATTGCATTAACTCGGTGTATGCTAGAAAAAACAAAACCCCTAGAGATGTGATCACCACCTATACATTAAAAAGTATAAGGGATGAACTGCTCAGGTGGAAAAAAAACAGAAATGGACAATATAAAGGAAAGGAGATCCTAATCCTAAAAGAAATACCTTCAGAAATTCTAGAGAGGAGAAGGAAATATTTCCTCACAGACATTTTGAAGAGAAACAAAGTAAGGTTTCGTTGGAAAAAATTAGAAGGTATTATGGCCACTTACAAGAACAGACAATACTGGCTAACAACAGAGGAAAAGGCAAATCATTTTTTTGAAGAAATTCGGCGATGACCTGAAAAATAACACCACTGAGAAGGAAGCGGAGGGGTACAACGGAGAGAGAAAACATCAAAGTCTTGCTGAGGAAAGGAGTTTGAAACGATATGGGGACGACAAAGGTATAGAGTCAGATGAGGAGGCTGGAGAAGCCGACGAGGACCAGGCAGACTCAATGGATCAAAAAGACTTGGAGGAAGATCTGGACCAGGAGGAAATCATAGAAGATATTGATTAGAGATGTCCGTAAGGTGCCTATCTTGGAACATTAATGGGCTGAACAATGGGGCAAAACGGAAAAGAACTTTTCATAATTTAAAGGGAAAAAAGGCAAATATTATTGCGTTACAGGAAACCCATATTAAAAAAGCCGATATAAATTACTTTAAAAATGAAAAATTAGGGACTGAATTTATAGCTGCCGCCAAAGGAAAAAAAAGGTGTAGTACTATATGTAGACCCAGCACTAAACCCAAAGTTAAGTTTCGCTGATGAAGAGGGTAGGTACATTGGAGTGAATATTGAAAAAGAACAAAAGAATATTCTAATCTGTAATATATATGCACCTAATAGCACTAAAGCAATTTTTTTAAAGAGATTGAGAAAAGATTGAACCTCTCTGAATATGATAGCTGCATTCTTATGGGAGACTTTAACGGGGTCATAGACCCAAAACTAGATAAAAAATCAAGCAAATCAAACAAAAAGGAACAGAGTAATAAATTGCCTAAAAGTTTCTTCAAGCTCCTGGAAAATCTAAACTTGACAGATCCATGGAGAAAGTTGAACCATAGGGAGAGAGACTTTACTTTTTTCCCCAAATAGACATCAATCCTGGTCCAGGATTGATTTTATGTTAGTGTCAAATGAGTTAACTACACAAGTTAAGAAAACAAAAATTCAACCTAGGTATTTTTCGGACCACTGTCAAGTGGAATTAGAACTCTATAATGAGAAAAGAGAATTCAATTGGAGATTTCCCTTATACATCACTAAAGATAAAAAAATACTTGAAGATAGTAAAAAAATACTAAAAGAATTATTTGAATTTAACTGTTATAACAACACTAAACACAACATTATTTGGGACACGAGTAAAGCCTACATGAGAGGCTATTTCCTTAATCAGCAATCGATAAAGAAGAGAACTGCATTAAAAAAACTAAAGAGTTACAGGAGAAAATTGAGAGGATAGAGAAGATTTTAAAGAAAGACCCGAGTAATAAAGTTAAAAAAATGAGTTAGATTTGTACAATAAGCAATTGGAGGTATACGAAATGGGGAAAATAGAAAGAAATATAAAATATACCAAACAAAAATATTTCGAGTCAGCAAATAAGCCCGGAAAATTGCTTGCATGGCAATTAAAAGAAAAAAGGAAAAAAAGTATGATCACAAATCTAAAAATAGGAGATAAAAATTTCTTCAAAGAAACAGAAATAAGGAAGGCCCTTGAAGAGTTCTTTACAAATATATATAAGGAAGACGACATTAAACAACCAGAGGTGGAGAAATATATTGGAGAAAGGAAATTGGGAAAAATATCAGACGAAGATAGAGAATCTTTAAATAGAATAATAACAAAAGACGAGATCAAAAAAGTAATCCAAAGATCAAAACAGGGAAAAGCACCAGGACCGCATGGGTACCCGGCCGAGTATTATAAACTGTATCAAGAAGTAACAGACATCCTATATAAAGTATTCAACGATGTATTAAATAATGCAAAAATCCCGGGTACATGGAAGGAATCAAACATCACCCTAATAGGGAAGCCAGGGAAAGACCCTCTTGACCCATCTAGCTATAGACCAATATCTCTCCTAAACAGCGATTATAAAATCTTTACCTCTATTATTTCAGAAAGATTAAAACCCTTTCTAAATAGATGGATCAAGAGGGACCAGAACGGCTTCCTTCCAGGCAGACAACTACATACCAACGTTAGAATGCTAATAAATTCCATCGAATATTATGATAAGAACATAGATAAGAAGGCCGCTCTCATCTTTGTCGACGCTGAAAAAGCGTTCGACAGAGTGAACTGGTACTTCATACAAACATTACTGAACGAGGTAGATGTAGGACACAAATTTAAAAACAGGGCCCAAGAAACTTCTTGGCAAGACATGAGCCGGCAACTTGGCTCCGTGGTCCTTTGCTCGCTTCACTCCTCTTAGAATAGAAGTGGCCGAGCTACTGAGGATCCGTTCCCACGGATCCTATACTTAATCTCCTTGGCGAGGTCCCCGACGCTCTAAGCTTCTGCGCCAATCTGTGCTACGGGATCTCGCGCTTCTCTGGCGCTCTAGGCTGCGGTGCCAACCCCTCCTGCTGGACTCGATGCTCTCTCTCCTATCAAAGCCCCGTCCTTGCCTCCCAGCACCTGGTTCACTATCTTCATGAGAGCCAAACTCCCTTTCAGCTTCCATGGCCTCATCCTCCACTGTTTCCCTGATTCTCTCCTGCGACCCGAAACCACCTGGCTTCTATGAGGAGAAGGTCAAAAGTTCCACCTATAAGCTAGGTAAAGAAAAAGTAGCGCAAACGCTAAACAATGCAATGAATTCCACTATGAGTGTATATATATAATCAAGACAATATAGCAGTCTGCTCTAGTGGATATGCAAGTATATTAGTAAGCAAATGCATCTATCAGTAATGATACATGTGTAATAAGAAATGTACAATCACCATAACATATATAAATCACAGTACATGTATCATCTGGTCATCAAAGCACAAATAAATCATAGAAGCATCATATAATGGAGTACATTTTAACATCAAAGTCATAATAGTCTCAATACAATTAGGGCGGTGGCTGGGCTCACGTGAAAGTGAGCTAGGACGCCCAGGCTCCGAAGAGAAGGGTGGAGAAGGCTCAGGCACAGTCCCGGACGCCTCCCCAACACGTTCAAAGTGTCCAAAATGATATAGAGAAATATAAATCTCACAAATGAAAGGGAGGACGTCAAGAGGCCAACGAAAAGGGTCCCGCACGGCTTCGTTTCACCCCCGTAGGGGCTTCTTCAGGGCCGGGGGCGTGGCCTGGAAGCCGAAATCTCGCGAGCGTCCCGATGAGATCTGGACACTAGAGTTACAGTAATGCATAAATCAAAGTCTGCAATGTTCCATAAATCACATACATATAAAGCGCAACTAGGGAAGGGGAACAATCAGGGTCAAAGAAGGAATGTTACAGCAATATATTACAGAAGAGACAGGCAAGTACATACCAGCGCCGGGAGCAACAGGAGCACCGCAGATGGAAACAGTATCCGTAGATACTGGGCAAAAAGCAATGCGGTGTGGGTGATTGACACTTAAATAGTGTAATGCACAGGTGTATTCACTAAACTAAGAGTTCACTGACGGATAAACGGTCGTTGAGGCCTTGGGGGGTCTCGCTGTTTAAAGAAATTATCCACTTATTTTCGAGGCGTAATAGGGTTCTTTTAATATCTGAATGGGGCAACGGGTGGATCTTTTCTAGAACGGTCACAGTGAAATTGTCATATCTGTTGTTGCAAGTTTTAAAATGCATGTATAGTACAGAGTTATCATAACCAGTATGGAAGCGTGACCTGTGTTCGCAGATCCTATTTTTTAATTCTCTAGTCGATAAACCTATATAGAGGCCCCCACAACACCCACAAATTAAACAATAAATTATATTTTTAGAATTGCAAGTTGCCCAGGTACGGATTTTATATCCTTTTTGGTATGCGGATTCTGTATTTGTGTGATGGGAGAGATGTGTCTACAGATGCTGCATCTACCACATTTCTTGGCTCCAAAGGGGAGGGGGATAGGGGGAGGATGGTTGTCTGAGCTGTCATCCTTAGTATGTACAAGTAGATCTTTTAAGTTTTGGGTTCTTTTAAAAGCTATGAGTGGTGGGTGCTCTAGGCCCGGTATTGAACTCACCAAAGGCCATAGGTTGGTGACTATCTTTTTAATTTGTTGTGAATGAGGAGATAGTGTTAGGGGCCACACAATCTTGGATGGAGAAGATTTGCAACTGGAAGATAATAATTGATTTCTAGGTATGTTATTGACTCTAGTGAGGGCAGTGTTGAGTACCCTATCGGGATAACCTCTTTTCTTCAAATTATTAATAAAAAGATGGGCGTCTTGGGAAAAGTGATGAGGGAAGGAAGAATTCCTTTTTAATCTTAGTAGACAGGAAAAAGGTAAGTTGTTTTTAAGGTGATGGGGATGAAAAGAAGAGTAATGAAGAAGAGAGTTAGTGTTGGTTGGTTTTGAGTAATTTCTTACTTTGATCTTGTTGTCATGTGTGAATACCGTAAGGTCAAGAAAATTGACCTCCTGATGACTAATTTGGAAAGTAAAATTAATGTTCGGATGCCAGGTGTTCATCCAAGCCTGGAATTGACCTATATCAGTGGTGCCATCCACGATACACAGTACATCATCTATGTACCTAAAAAAATGTTTTATGTGGCTAGAAAAATGGCTCTGATCATCCGAGAAAAGAAAGTTATGTTCTAGGGCCCCTACAAAGATGTTGGCTACCGTCGGAGCTAGGGCTTGGCCCATGGAAATGCCCCCCACTTGCAAATAAAATTGATTGTTGTACACAAAATAATTATAATCGAAAATAAGATCAATGATGTCTAGTAAATATGTGGAAGATGGAAGATGCGGGGTGGGGCGGCTATCCAGGGTATTGTGTATGATGTGTCTAGCTTCATCCAACGGAATATTCGTGTATAAAGAAGAGATGTCAGCGGAAATCAAAATATCAGAAGGAGAGATCGATGTGCCATCTATTTTGTTAATTAAATCCCGGGTGTCTTTTATGTAAGTAGGTAAGTTTTGTGCAAAAGGTTGCAAAATGGTATCTATGAAAATGCCCAAAGGTTGAAGGAGACTGTCCGTAGCTGCCACGATGGGTCGACCCAACGGGGGCCTTGTGGGTTTGTGAATTTTGGGTAAAAGGTACAGATGGGGGATGGCCGGATGATGGTTAAACAGAAATTCAGCTTCTTTGTTTGTGAGTTGGCCGTTGAGTAGGCCATCCTGTATTACATTATAAATCGTACTGGAGAAGCGTGAGGTGGGATCTTGTGGCAGTGTCCTATAATGGTTAGTGTTGCTCAGTTGAGAAAGAGCTTCCCTATGGTAGTCATTCCTGTCCCAAATAACAACAGATCCTCCTTTATCTGCCGGCTTTATAATCACCTCTGGGTGATTGCCCAATTCTCTAAGACGACTAATGTCATGGGCGTTAAGGTTGGAGTATCTCCTATCATGGCGGTGGTTGATAGATTGAACTTGACGTAGGACCGTCTGTTCAAAAATTTTTATGTTGTCTGAGATAATGGGAGGAGTGAAATTACTAGGGGTTCTAATACGAGAGGAGGTAAGGTTGTCAGAGGGGGCATCTTTGAAATGTTCCTTAAGGCGAATGGTGCGGAATAAAGTGGCCAAATCTGTACGAATATTAACTTCAGAACAATTTGGGGTGAAAACATAGGACAAGCATTTATTTAACAATGAGATATCATGTCCGGACAATTTCAAACGGGATAAATTAACAACTAAGTCCCCTTCTTTCTGCCCCGTCCCTTTGGAAAATTTTGTCTTTGTTGTTGGGGGTTGGGATTAGAAGAGTGAGAGGTCGAGGGGGCATTGGATGATTTTTGGCTTCTTAGGGCATATTTCTGAGTGTTATTGGAGTTAACTGAAGAGTCAGATAATGCTCCTGGGTCATCGGATTGGTTGCCTGAAGCTAAGGACTCTCTGGAATTGAATCTTACTTGTCTGTTAGGGCCAGGTCTATAATTGACCTTTTGGTAAGTCCATTTATAGACTCTGTTATTAGAGAAGTCCATCTCATCTCTCTTGAATTTACCTATTTTGTAGTCCTTAATTTCATCATGTAACTTATTGCATTGAGCTTTGATTGATTCTAAGTCACATGTGGGTAATTCCACTTCTGTTTGAGTCCTGAGTCCCTCAATTTCCTCATTAAGAGAATTAAGTTCAACCAAAGCTCTTTGGATGATGAGAAGCATCAAATCTTTACTGCCCCTGGACATAATGGCTTGCCAGCTTTTCAAAAAAATATCATCATTAGTGTAAGCGCCTGGTGGCAATTGCAAGCGTAGTCCCCTGGGTATAATTTTTCTTCTAACATACTCTGATAGGGTATCAATGGGAAGTTTAACCCTCACTCTTCTGAGTTCCTTATGGGTGATACTGTAAATAATGGAGGACAGATTGTGGTCTGCATCCGCAGTGGCGCCCTCATTGCTCCCAAATAAGCCCCTGTCTCTGATTAAATCGTCTTCCTGTTCTTGGTTAAATGCTTCCACAATTTGTGGTTCCATAGTGACCCCACAAAAACAGT
Source organism: Anolis apletophallus (assembly GCA_030556195.1). Taxonomy (NCBI): domain Eukaryota; kingdom Metazoa; phylum Chordata; class Lepidosauria; order Squamata; family Anolidae; genus Anolis; species Anolis apletophallus. The sequence goes on along the minus strand of JARBWK010000006.1, from coordinate 53,119,316 downwards.
GACTCAAGGTCAAAGTATAACAATGAGGAGAAGGTCAAAAGTTCCACCTATAAGCTAGGTAAAGAAAAAAGTAGCGCAAACGCTAAACAATGCAATGAATTCCACTATGAGTGTATATATATAATCAAGACAATATAGCAGTCTGCTCTAGTGGATATGCAAGTATATTAGTAAGCAAATGCATCTATCAGTAATGATACATGTGTAATAAGAAATGTACAATCACCAT
>JARBWK010000006.1:52947483-53118987 GCA_030556195.1 Anolis apletophallus | reverse complement strand
TCTTCATGAGAGCCAAACTCCCTTTCAGCTTCCATGGCCTCATCCTCCACTGTTTCCCTGATTCTCTCCTGCGACCCGAAACCACCTGGCTTCTCATAACAATCGTCACTATCAACACTTTCTGAATCAGTCTGACCTTCCCAGTTATCGTAGCCGTCCGGCCATCCATCATCCCAAGCCAAGCTCTCGGTGGGAGAGGAAGGCCCAGCTAACTCATTAACCCCTTCCTCCATTTCCTCATCAGCTGCGGCTGGCTCCAATGCAAGTGGGACCCCCGGTGCTGCCCCCTGCCCCCCAGGCACAAAAGAGAACTGGGTTGCTACACCAACAGAAGTGTCAGTTTGCATCTGATAGCAAAAATTTATTTGGAGGGAGGGAAGAGTGAGAGAGAAAAAAGTAGTTCTGGTAGTGAGGACAAATGTGGCCTTTCCACACAACCCTACGTCTCAGAATACCAAGGCAGAAAATCCCACGTTATCTGGGTGCATTTCACTGAAGGATAACCCAGTTCAAAGCAGATATTGTGGGATTTTCTGCCTTGACATTCCGGGATATAGGGTTGTGTGGAAGGGCCCATAGTTAGTAAAGCAATTATACTGTTTCAAATTCCTGCTAAGCACCATCCCTGGTTACTTGTAGACATCTAACCCATAGTGAAGTGGTGATCAAAGCAATAAAGACCATATGGTTTGAAACTTGGCTAGCTGGTTGATTTGGAGAGTGGTGGAGAACCTAGGCCTCTTCCACACAGCTGAATAAAATCCCACATTTTCTACTTTGAACTGGAATGTATGGCAATGTGGACTCGGATAACCCAGTTCCAAGCAGATATTGTGGGATTTTCTGCCTTGATATTCTGGGTTACATGGTTGCCTGGAAGGGCCCTAGTTTCAAAAAAGTGCTTCAATCAATTAGTCATATGGATTAATCAGTTAACGACCGAACTGAAACCCTTAGTTTGAGATTTAGTTTTAAAGTAGCCTAAAGGAGGTATTTGAGAGCACTGTCTCTTGGGCAGCTGGAGGATGCACTGTTTCAGATCATCCCCGAAACTGCCTTTCTCAGCAATACTGAAAAAATGTAAAGCTGGGAGGGAAATATAATTCAATATCCACTATTGGTAAATTTGGCCTGGAGCTCTTGCAGCCCTATCACTGTTGTTACGAGAGAAGAGTAAAGCCTTTGAATTTAGGTGATGGATTTCACTTTTGAGGAATAATGCATTATTGAACAGCATTCAATTTTTAATGTTTTGCTCTCAATTTTCAACAAATTATGAAATGGTAGATTTCATTGTGAACCTAATCATTTTTCCAGTCATTTGTTTCAAATAGGAGTGATTAGAAGTACAGTAATCTGAAGAAAAGCAGTGAGAAATACTAATTCTTGGTGTAAAGATGAATAGAAATACCATGATCAAAAGGGATAGGAGAGTTGGTATTTCATCTAGTAACACCAGGAAAGATTGATAGGCCATGCTGGATCAACAGGCTGCCTCACACAACATTCACTCTCATTCCTGATATCACTAGTAAGTGCTACAGGTATCAGTGAGTATAGCATTTAGGGATCATGATATAATGGATCTAGTACAATGAATAGTCTTTTGGTATCTTAAAGGCCAACAGATTTACTGTGCTATAAGCCTTTGTGAACTAGAAGCCACTTTATCAGATCCATATGACAAATGTTGGTTATTTGAAAAGGACAATCTGCTGAAGTGGATTTATGTCCTTGCAAGCAGGGTAGACAATCAGATGCAATTCTCATGAATCTCTGACAATAAAGTCAATGGTGAGAGATTATAGGAATTGTAGTTCAAAATGTTTTGAAGGCATCATGTTACTCTTTAAGAAGCTACAAAATCTTCTAAACATAGATATGAAAAAGTCTGGTTTACAGGATAATTATATGTGGTGGTATCTGATGGCCACAATCTGTTCCAGAGGACTGTTCATACTATAGAATCATAGCACTATGGTTGCATATTGACTGGCTTGGCCTTGAAGACGGCCTAGAAACTACAACTGGTCCAAAGATCTGTGGCCAGACTACTTACAGGAGCTGATAACAGGGAACAGTCTACCCCCCTGTTTAAACAGCTCCATTGGCTTCCAATAAGTTTCCAGTCCCAATTCAAAGTGCAGATTATCGCCTATAAAGCCTTAAACGGTTCGGAACCTGCTTATGTCCACGATAGTATCTTCCCCTATGAAGCCGTGCATACCCTGAGATCATATGGGGAGGCGCTGCTCTCCCTCCCTCCACCATCTCAAACGTGGCTGGTGAGGATGAGGGAGAGGCCCTTCTCAGTTGTGGCCCTCCAGCTTTGGAACTCCCTCCCTAGGGAGATCATACAGGCTCCCACTTTGTTCTCCTTTTGCAGAGAATTAAGAACCTGGATGTTTGTTGCAACCTGGACCTGACGGATCCCTCAGTAAACCACCACGCAGCAGCTGTGATTAAATGCTTTATTTAGAATAGGTAGAAAGGAGGAAAGAGATAAAAATATAGTCCACTGATGCTTCCAGCATCCGAGTATTGCAAGGCAATAGTTCAAGCGAAGTTTAAGATCCAATAAATGAAGAAATAGTCTTGAAACCCCAATGGGCTAAAACTCCGGGATAAGTCCTTGGCAAACAATGGCTTGGCTGAATACTTGAGTACAGTGACTTGGAGGCTCTAAGGCCTTGTCCTGGACTTGAGTTTCGTGGAGCTTGGCAATGAAAGCTGAACGTTGGTGCAAGATCCAGAGCGCCAACGGAACCCAGCTTAAATAGGTCCCGCATAGTTTTGACCTCTGAAGCGCTGACTGCGTCGTAACTCTTTCCCATGGACAGCTGGTGGGTCTGACTTTCCCAAGCCCTTCGAGGAAGGCAAATATGCCAGCTCATTAACGGCCGCACCTGGAGAAACAGGGGGAAGTGACGCCTTGCCTTCCCAGCGCTTCTTATCAGCTTGGGAAGGAAAAGGGCTGCGCCTAGCCTTGACTGCTGGCTGACTCAGAGGCCTCTGAAGGCTTCTCTTTAGACTGGTTAAGGACTGTGACTTAACATGGCTGCTGTCTTGCTTGGCTATGGAATCAGGCTGAAGCATGACAATGTTCCAATGTGCTTTTGATTAAGCAGTCCACTAGTAATTATCCTGTTCCTACTTTAAGTTCAGCACCTTATGTCAGCCCTCTTATCGGCTGCCTCAACACTTTCGATAATAGTATTCCCAGCCCCTATCTGCCTGATTGTTGCACTTTCCTTGTGCTCCCTTCAGGATTTATTGCAAAGGTTGTGCCTGAACCTTAGCTATGTTCCTTTATTTCAGCCATATTCTTTTTGATGTTGTTTATTATTGTGGTTGTTTTATATTTTATCTGATGTTTTTAATTGTCTGTGTTTTATTTGTAACTTTTTGGGCTTGTCCCTTGTAAGCCGCCCTGAGTCCCCTAGGGGAGATGGTTGGCAAGGTATAAAAATGAAGTTGTTGTTGTTTTTATTCTATGGAATTCTGGAATATGTAGTTTGGTGAGGCACTTATAGTTCACTGAGAAAGTATTAAAATGTCTTCCTTAAACTGGAAACCTCAGGATTCCATAGAATGGTAACATGCACTTTAAGTGGCATAATAGTACTGTACTTCTGGAGTACAGTATTATTACAGGCTTTTTGTTTGAACTTTAAAGGATTTATATGTGGTGCCCTTTCCCCAAAACACATTCAGCACCCCAGATATTACCTCTGAAACCTTGAATGGATTCATTGCCCCTCTTAGGGTACATTTATATCATGGAATTAATGCTGTTTGACACCACTTTAACTGGCATAGCTCAATGCGCTGGAGTCCTGGGTTCTTTGGCAGAGAAAGCTAAAGACCTTGAGAAGGCTATAGCGCTCATGAGTCCATAGCATTGAGTGATGGCAGTTAAAGTGCTTTCAAACTGCATTAATTCTGCATTAATTCTACAGTGTAGATGCACACTTAGACTGATAGCATCTGTGAGCATATTGAATCTGGAAATTGCTTTCACAAAAGTACCTTTTTCTGTGTTATTTCTGACTCCTCTGAGCATCTCTCTGCAGAACTGCCCCTGCAATTTATTTTAAATTAAGAGAAAAGTCAAAAACTGTTGCATTATAGTCGTAAGCAAGCTCAGCTGGGATTTGAGAGACATGAATTCTACTTGTATATCTGTATCACCTTTGTATATTGACCTTCCTAGAAGGATCAGGGAAAGGGTGTCCTTCCAAGGAACTGAGAGCTTTTAATTTCACTGTATTCTTGTAACTAAAATGCATTTCCATTATTTCTGCATATCGCTCCATTGTTGTGTACCTTCAAGTTATAACTGACTTTAGTAAACCCAAAGGAAACCCTATGATGGGTTTTCTGAACAAAATATATTCAGACGGGATTTGCCTTTGTCTTGCTACTAAATACCTATACCAAATAATCCAGTAGGGTTTTAAATTAATATGCAACTCTACTCATATTATTATTATTATTATTATTATTTTCTTACCCACCTCTCCCAGTGGCTCAAGGTGGTTACAACATCACTAAAAACACGAACACTACAAAAATTCAACAAATATACATATTTCTATGAAAGATCCACATTAAAACTGCATTAGTATAAAATACATATTAAAATACACAAAACAGACATCAACCAAAGGACATGAGTATAAGATTCATAGTTAAAAACTGTCTGGGTAGGCCTGTCAGTAGGCATGGTTTAGAACCGAAAAATAGCAAATCGTAAATCTAATGAGTTTTTTTTTATTAGTAATAGGAAGACTTACAAAAAAATTACCAAAAGTTCTAAAATGTAACTTAATTACTAACGAATTCGTTAGTAATTCGTATGCCAGAGCATGCGCATTCCAGATGGTTTTGGCCTACAACTCCCAGAAATCCTAACAGCTGGTAAATTGGCTGGGATTTCTGGGAGTTGTAGGCCAAAACTTGAATAAATCACACTGAATTCTAGATGGGACTCTCCAAATAGGAAGGAGGGAGCAAAGGAGGGAGGGAGGGAGGAGTGGGTATTCTATTCTTGGAAGCAGCAAAAGAAAAGGAGGGGGAGCCCCCCCTCGCTCCTCGCTGCCTCTCTCACACCCCGATCCCGAGGGAGCGAGGGCCCAAGTTTGCCCAGGCTGGTCATATACCTACATTCTATGCACATGCAATAATACAGCAGTAATAACAATAGGTATAAGAAGAGGTAAAAATTCAAACCGAAGTATTCTGACTGGTCCCTGCCTCATGCGGTGCAAACGGGCTCTTCTCTGTGAGCGGGAAATTAGCCCGGAAAAGACAGCGTTTTCTGCTTGGGTGCACACACATACATATTCTTTGGGGGGTTGCTGCAGAATCTTCTCTATGAGGCCAGGATTCTGCAACAAATCCCCTCCCAAGAATATATGTGTGTGTGCTCCCAAGCAACAAATGCTGGCTTTTCCCCGGGCTAATTTCCCGAGCCCGTTGCACCGCATGAGGAGAGACCAGTCAGAATACTTCGGTTTGAATTTCACCTCTTCTTATACCCATTGTTATTACTGCTGTATTATTGCATGTGCATGGAATTAGGTATGACCAGTTGGATTACTTATAATATTAGGCAGTGGCACTTACAGTAGCATTCATTCTATTATACATTAGGTTGGTTTCTCACCCCAATACTCTTAGATGCCTTAGATCCTGGCGGGCAGGCAGGAGAGGCAGGGAATCCTGGAAAAATGTAAACAGAGGTTTACTCAGTAAATCCACAAAGGAGGGCCCTTCATCCAAAGTGCCCTCCTTTGCAGATTTACTTCTGAGTAATCCTCTCTGTTTACATTTTTCCAGGCTTCCTTCCAGCCGAAAAAGAAGGAACGAGTTTAGGGCTTGCCTTGCCATAATATTGACAAGGGAGGCGGGAGGGTGGTGAGAGAGAAGGAGGGTGCCCCCCCTTATGCCCCCCTTACGACCAAATAACGACACTTAAGAAAATCCTGGCCCCCCAAGTTCGAAAAAGAAAGTTCACTACCTGGTTGGCGTCCCAGGTGCGGAAACGCTCGAAAGTAGCATTTCTTACGAATTTCTTACGAAACAAATCATTTTCATAACTTTTTTCTCATGCCTACCTGTCAGATGTCTCTTTAGATGGTTTTTAAATACCAATAATTCTCAGGTGTCATTGGGGAATTACTACTCTTAAATACTTAAACTTTACTGTGTAATAAAATACAACAAACAAAAACACTGAAATATGTGTAAAAAGATATATCATTCTGTTTTCTGTACACACTAGGAAGTATAGTGCATGTGCTGTTTAAAAAAGGTTAGAAATTATTGCATACAGTAGAATAGATATTTTTCACTGCTGTATCTCTTATAATAATAAATAAATAAATAAATAATCATCATCTTTTATTTGTATACTCACTGCTCTATCTCCCCAAGGGGACTCAGGGAGGTTTCCAGCATAGGCCAAACATTGCAATTACAGACATAAAAATCAACAAGTAATCATTATAAACAAAAACATAATACTATAAAACAATCATACATATTTAAAATGAAAAACCAGTTTAGTGCTAAGTTCAGTTTCCTATGACCAAGAGTCGAGAGTGGGCCTCGATATCTATGGGAGGGCTGGGCTAATATAGCAAGGTAACCTAGGGCCTGGGGAGTGGATAAAGTGCAAGCATAATCCTGCATGACAGTCCTGGAGCTATTTATTTCCAAGGCCTGGGGCAAAGTTATGAGTGGGCTGGGCAAATTGGAAACATAGGGCTGGGGAAGTGGGTAAAGTGCAAAACAGGACCTTAACTAATGGTCAGGAGCCATTAAAAATCTGGGGCTATTCTTTTCCAGGGCCTGCAGAATAGCTATAATAGAGTTACACCAGGTCAAGGCAATGAGGTAGCTGAGGGCCAGGGAAGTGGGTAGAGTGCAGAGTGGAGACCTAACTGTTGGCCAGAGGACCTGAGGCTAATCATGATCAAAAAGCCTACTGGAACTACCAGGTCTTCAAGTCCTTTCGGAAGGAGGCTAGGACCACAATTTGTAACACATAGTCCCCCATGATATTTCTTGCAAAATAAACATATTGATGGGCAAATGGACAAAACACAAATAGAAAAGACATTATGATATGAGTAAAAGTTAGCCAAAAAAGAAAAAGTTCTTGTATTGTCCTATAGCAGTGGTTCTCAACCTGTGGTCCCCTAGGGGTTTTGGACTGCAACTCCCAGAAATTCCAGTTTACCAACTGTTAGGATTTCTGGGAGTTGAAGGCCAAAACATCTGGGGACCCACAGGTTGAGAACCACTGTCCTATAGTATTCAAATCCAGCTTTTTCAGCTGTGAAAACTCAGAAACCCCCAAGCAAAATAAAGCAAATAATGGAAAGGAAGGGAAAGGGGAAAGCATGGGGAAAAGGAAGAAAGAAAATGGAGGGGAAAAGGATTGTATAGGACACTCCATTTTTCTATTTTATACACTTTTATATACACTCTCCTAAGCTGTAGTGTGTTAATTTTGTCTGTAACCTATCCTTGACAAAAGCTAGAATCCTTCAGAGTTACTGCAGAAAACAAGCCCTGATCCACTTAATTTTTCTTCTGTTATCTCTTGCTACAGCTTTGCAGTTCCGGTTTTTGCACCATTTCTGGAGACACTTTCTTTGTTCATTTTTTGTGCATAAATTGCACACCATAAATATTCTGTGTTTACATAAATCCAAAATGCCATGCTTACAAATGAGTGTGGGTACACTTCATTGCGGTTCAGTGCAGACTTGTGTTTGCTTCCTATAAGTTTGCTCATGCTTCCAAAATCTTGTGAGAGTCCCTGGGAACAAATTGCTGCATAGATTCTCACTTGTGGGGTTGTGCTGGGAAAATAAAATATATTTAATTTTGTCGGTAGAGGTGCCTTTATCCTGCTTGCCAAATCGCTAAGATTAACTGGGTACTTCATTTATCATTACTGTTTTCAGACGTATGGTTATGGGCCAAGATCCAAAAGCCCAGTGTGCATGCTTAAATCTTTATTTCTATTAGGCAGTGAATGAGAAGAACAATGACATTTAAGTGGTGTGCAGTTTTATCTGACCTATTTGCATTAACTTAGAAGCTAAGCACTGCTCTTAGAGCAAATTGAGAAGGGGAGTTGAATGCATCTTGACTGAATTACACTCACAGTAAGGTGTCAATGTGATTACTTCAACCCATAGTTACTATTCTTCTGCAGGGAGTGAGTTTAGTGATAACATGATATATGTGGATCTAGTTGTAGAACTGATGGGGAATATAGATAACCATTTACAAAGGGGTAATTTAGCATGTTGTGTGTATACAACCACTTGGTAAACCAGCTCCCTGCTTTGTCTGGCCAAATGCTGAGGAGAATGTTCTTCATTTCTATAACTGATTAGGCATGTGAAGAAATAAGGGAAAAGGTAAAACTCTTGGTATCACATTGTCTGGCCAAATGCTAAGTGGTTGAATGTTCAGTCTGCTGGTGAAATGATGAAATGATGTTCCCTCTGTTGGTCTTGTTGGAAATGAAAAGCAAATTGAAATCTCCATTTTGATATGATTCACAGTGGTTAAGTCAATATTTTTCAACATAATTTAATTATGCAATTATGGAATTCTGATTAAGGGATACTCAACATGTATCTCTACTTCTTATGTAGTGTTATGATCTCATCCCACAAGAGGGAGAAAGCAGGAGGAATCATCTCTCCATGGAGTTCCATGGTGTTCCATCTTGAAAGAAGATGGAGAATTTATTTACCCCCATCACACAGGATCACCTCCTCATATTTCTAGTGAAATCCAGTTTTTTGCTTCTCATCACATGGGCTGGTGTTGTCTTCTCCCATTCCGTCACCCATGGAGTGCCCACATCACAGGGATTTTTTTTAAAGTGCACTTTTAGAATGTCAAAGGTTCAAAATTGCAGTTATAGCAACAAAATAATAATAAAGGAGAACAGAAACCCAAAGAGTAATGATGGCAGAAGGAGCATTGAAGGGCATGAAATGACCATCCACATGCACACCCACACTGAAACATCAGAATAGGGGAGCTTTTGCACAATTAAAACTTGTGCGCCAGATGCGCCCGTAACTTGGGATGTCTGACTCGGCCACAGTAGTTCATGCTCTTGTTACATCCCGAATAGATTATTGCAACACTCTCTACATGGGGTTGGCTCTGAAGACTGCTCAGAAGGTTCAGCTAGTCCAATGGATGGCAGCCAGATTATTCACTGGAGTGGGGTACAAGGAGCATACAACCCCACTGCTATGGCAGCTTCACTAGCTGCCAGTCTGCTACCGAGCACAATTCAAAGTGCTGGTGTGATGTTTTGGCCTAGCTCTTTCCCCTCCTCTGTTTCATTTCCTTGTTTTGTTCTCCCTTTGGTGTGGACTTTTCCATTTGTGCTTAGTTTTAGGGGTAGGGCGCTTAAAACCCCCCCTAGAAGCCTGGCTCAGTTGGTTTAGCCCTTTTGCCTCAGAACTTGTCTGAAAGGCTTTTCCCTCCTTTTTATTCTGTGTCAGAGTTTTAGAGGAGAAGGCCAGAAATTGTCTGGGTTCCTTGGCATGACAATCTGAATAGGCACTCTATAGCACATATATACCAATCCACACCATAGCTAGAATTAACCATCATAGACTAGTGCATACCATCGGCATAGCTAGAATTGACCCTCATAGCCTAGTATATCCCACATAGTCACTATAGCTTGTACTATACCACCAATATAGCTTGTATTCTTTACCATATAGTTATTATAATTCTGTACATCACCATTTTAGTTCTGTATTATATCAATAGCCAAGTATGACACCAAGTGACTTACCACAATTATAGTCAAGTATTTTATCTCATATTTTATGAATATAGTCAAGTATTTATTACCAGTGTAATTAAGTTCAATCAACAAACTTCATCTTTGTAATACTTTATTTTGACTCGCCTTTCAAGAACCCTGACTGAAGTTAACTTTGACTTTGTTTCCAGTAAACTCATTTGGTTAACGTTAATCCTGTATCAAGAGTCTTTATTTCAAAGAAATGAAGTACATCACAGGGTATACCGATAGCCACCGGGAATAGCCAGACATATAGTTACCTTGGCGTGCCATCACAGCTGGCTTTACCCTATAAATCCCTAAATGGTTCTGGCCCAGTTTACCTGTGCAAACATATCTCCCTCTATGAACCATCAAGGAGGTTAAGATTTTCTGGGGAGGCTCTGCTCTCAGTACCACCACCCTCACAGGTGCAACTGGTGGGGAAAAGAGACAGGGCCTTCTCAGTGGTGGCTCCTTGGTGGTGGAACTCCCTCCCTAATGAAATCCGGTCTGCCCTCTCCCTCCTGGCCTTAAAATTAAAACTTGGTTGTGGGATCAAGCTTTTGAGCAGTAGATGCAGCAACTAGAATGAGAGTGTTTTTATGTGACCGGCAATGGATTGACCTTGGACTATGATCCTGAATTGATGGAACGTTTAATTGTATGTTTATAACTGTTTTTAACTGTTGTTTTTACTGTAACTGTTTATTTTAATGTATGTGTTCAGCATCTAATCATTGCTTGTTGTGAAACTGCCCTGAGTCCCTCTCCAGGGGTAAGAAGGATGAGGTACAAATGTGCGAAATAAATAAATGCAGACTCAAAACAGGCAAATGCAAATTTTCCTGTTCCACAAAGGAATACCCACTTCTAATCACATTCAGATGAACGGAGTTGATTGCAGCTGGTCTTTAAAGTCTATCCATTTTTTACACACTCCGGAGACGGAGTCCCATGAGCAATCCACAAAATGGGTCATGTGTCGTTTAATGAGATTTGTGAGGTCCCAACTTTTATGTGTGTACAAACGAAGGACAACTTCTGTTTGATGAGATCCTTCGCGCCATTTTGGTTACGTTAACACTGGGAGATACACAAACACACACACACACACACCTTGGAAACAAAGGGAATTATTTGAAGGTCTTTTGCTCAATTTCTTTTAGGCCCATAGTGAATGCTGAAGATTTATTGATGAATATAAGTAGTGAACATCTAGCAATGCTAAGCAAACTTAAATTTGTTGATTACTGTATTTAACTTTGCTGTGGATTGTGGAAGCATATATTGCTATCAAGCAGCTTTCATGTGCTGATTTATGCCTTGGTTCTTGTGTATATTTTGACCCAATGTTTTCTTCTTAGGGAAACCCTTTCTACTTCAGTAACCCTTAGGGGGGCCATTCTTGTGATAAAGTATATATCACAAGATGTGAAACACACTATGTAAGAATTTTAAAGCTTACTTTCCCTTTGATAAAAATGCATTTCAGTGTTGAAGGGCAGATGTTTCAAAAGTCAAAGTCTCTTCCTGACATACAGACCATTCAGTGAACCACAATGATCAGAGGCCACACTTTCCAACTGATACAAGATTCAACTAGTTCAGACTAGATAGTAACCTTTAACTCCAACTATACAACAAGGGACACACGTTTTTAAATTTTTAGCATCTCCACATTTTTTTCTGTTTTTTTCCTGCTAATATCTCTTTTTCTCTCTTCATTCTTTCCTACTTTTCTTCTCAATCTGTTTTGCCCATTCCTTTTCTTCTTTTAAATTGATTCCAAAAAGGAGGCAGAGGGGAGGCTGAAGAGGCATCAGCAATAAACAACAGTGTAATATACCATTGATCTATTTTAGGTGTAGAGGCAAATCAGCTGGGGATTCCAACACATCTGTAAAGATCAATGATTCAATGCATGGGCTATTGGACCATTTGAACTATCTTTTGCCTTTTGGCCTTTTCAAGAAACACTTTTATGAAAAATACTGATAAAGAAAAGTTCATAGTCCTCAAGGAACAGACTGTGCTTTTTGTGATTTTGCTGTGTGATAACTGTAGTTTCAAAGATTCATATGAGCTCTGAGTCTTCTTGAGGAGAGAAAAAGTGGGTAATAATAATAATACATATTATTTGTAATGCATATAAAATGACAAAATATCAAGTATACTGTATATTAATTCAGGTAAAGAATAGAATCTCTTAATAGAGGAAACTTTCAAAACCACCTCTTAATATTTTGTGCCTAAGAAGACCCTGTGAAATTCATGTGGTTGTCACCGGTCAATAGGCAGCTTGAAGGCATATAAATATAAATGATTCATGGTCCAAGCCACAAAACCAGAAAATTGAAATTTAAGATAGATGCTTTAACATATGTGTGCCCTTGCTAAGTGTGTTTGGGAGTAACAATTGCAGATGAAGCTAGGATGGATGACATGTTTCATGTACCGGGGATATTTCTCTTTCCCACAAGCCAGCGTGGTTCCCCCAGTTTCTTGTCTGGAGTCAAACTGACCAAAGGCAGCTTGGCTGGCAAAAGAGTTGGGTACAAACTAAGGGTTCACTCAGACTCACTCCTGGCTTCCTTCACCTCATAAAGACTCGGTTCATTTTGATCATTGCACCTACCTACCTGTTCTCTGTTTTGGTTTTTGTGTAGATGATTGTTGTGTTGATGGCACCATGCTGCTAATATTGATTTGCACACTTTTGCGTGATTATGGCATGGATGATGGATCAAGTTGGGGAGAAAGCAGGGCTCATGTCTGTATCATATCCAGTATAAGAGGTTCTCCTACTAGACCCTTGGAGTGTAGGAGATGAAGTCATGTTCAGCTCAGAGACAGATGATTCTGCCTCACTCCAGGTGTTGACGAACTTTTTTGTTTCTGCTCCATTGATTATAATTATGTGCAATTCCAGTGCTAACTGGCAGGTGAGCTAGGTGAAAGGATTTTTAACCAGCCAAAAGGCAGTTCTATCAGCCAACAGGTAGTGAATGGGTCAATGGGACAGACTTGTTCTGCCCCCCATGCTAGGTGAACTGGCTGTGCAGGGAACAGATCGAAGACTATATAGTTGAATCAAACAAGAATTTATTAACAAGAATTTTAGACTTTCTCTCCTCTTGAGTCTCACTAAAAAGCCTTTATGAGGAGAGGTAAAGTCTTTGACAGACACAGTTATGGCCAAACTGAGGCTCTTGAATCTTATTTCTTCTTATTGTCTCTTTCTTGTATAGTATCCTACTGTCTCTAATATGGTGTCAATATTTAACTCTGACTGGACTTGAATACAGTTCATACAGCTCCTACACCACTTGAATACAGCTCTGCCTGGATGTACTATTTGTAGACCTTCTGGACTTCTCTCTCTTCATCTTCCAGTCATGAAAAAGGCTGAATCTTCCAAGAACCAGAAGTGCCTTGCCTGAGGCTCCACCCCTGGGGGGGTTCTTAAAGGGGCAGGGTGACTGAGGCTTCAAATGCAGAGGCTGTCTAGACTGACCCCCCCCCCCCCGAAAGTGTACATAAAATATTAAGCCCTCTAACTAAAAAGGGCTTAACTAGGAGTAAACAGTGTGAGCCTCATGAGGGATGACAAGACCCTTCAAGAACCACCCCCACACACAAAGAAGCAGAGATTGCAGCTTCAAGTCTTCCTCTGCAGCCCTTTGCAGCTATTTTAGTTAGTTGGGGTGCCAGGCATCTATTGGCAGCAACATATTTATAATTTAGGAAACTCCAGTCCAAGGTTTAAAAAACTCCAGTTAAAGTTTAGGAAACTCAGAAGCAATCAAGAAGACAAGTTAAATTCTCATTTGTTATTCTAAAATTTTTGTTTATCAATCAGACTCTGGAAGGATTTAGGATACTGTTCTTTCCTATACTTAAATTATTTTTGTTTATTGTTACACCTTTGTAGTGTCAGTTTCTAACTCTGTTCGCACCGAGAATTGGGCACCTGAAAGTTAGCTTGGGGGACAGGACAGCACCCATCAGCCAACATGTACATCAACTGATGTTTGGACCTGGATCTATGAGATCCATACTTATTGTGAGCCAATCCTATTCAGTTGCAACAAATACAGTTATGGGCATTTCGATTCCAACAAATATAGTTTGTACCCATTCTTATCACATGTGCTAATGATTCTGCAAGTAATGGTGTCATCCAATGTCACAAATTCTGTTTCATTACAAGTTAGGCCCCTTCTACACTGTCCTATATCCCAGAATCTGATCCCAAATGATCAGCTTTGAACTGGATTGTATGAGTCTACACTGTCAGATAATCTGGGATATAGGACAGTGTAGATCCAGCCTAACTATCATGCATATACATTTTATGGTTTTTCAGAAGTGCATAAAACTTGGTTTTGTTTTGCCTTATAAAACACATTTTAGCCTTATTGGTTTGTTAAAGCAATTTGTGGCACTGTTGTCAAATCAGTATGAAATTTAGCATATTTTTGTATCTTCTCAAGTAGATTGTGAATACCACACTTTGTTACTGAGTCGACCATTCTTTCTGGTGTTCCCTCTTAATTTGAATCATATAAATATAACCAGGTATCACCATGATAGATAAACCGACGACAGTATCATCACAAAGATTTATAGATGGATGGATTTGTACATCATTGTGCTCATTCCCATTTTTCCAAAACAGCAACCTTGTGAGGAAAAGTAGTGTTCCTTTCACAGTGCAGTGTAACATATATTGAAATCACAACTGAAATGAACCAGATCAGATTATCAGATGATAGCAGTTAAACTACTTGGGATTCCACAGAAAGGCTGGAAATTGAGTTCACTTGCAAATCGGCAAGTTGGAGACCATATATAAATTGATTTTCTAGCTTATCAATTTTTTTTAAGAAAAGACAACCTATTCAGCTGTAAATCATATCACTCAGTGTTAGAATTATCTATAAGTAAGTTTAAAACTAGAGGTAAACAAAATAGAAACATCACAGCAGAATTACAGGACAAAATTAAAAACAGATACATAGTGATTTAGGTGCGCTAACACAGAATGTTGGTTTAATTTGAACAGTGAAGGGCATCATTCTATCAAGATGAATGGATAAGGGGGAGTTCATATTGGGGAATGAAACATGACTCATTCTGGGTGACACAGTTCAATGCCAATCACAAAATGACACATATGACATTTAAATATCTGAAATATATAAATTTCCATTTATGCCAGGATCAAATAGGTCTTATTCATAAACTGATATAAATGGTCATTCCCAAGAAGATTTCATTTGTTCCTTGATTTATTGTGGAGGGAAATAATGGTCAGTACTGAATACAGGCAGAGGAAAAAGCACCATTGGTATAATAACTACACTCGTTTGTAATTGTACACATATCTCGTCCCATTTGGAAGAAGCAGCATGCACATGTGCAACAAGACCTTCACATTACAATCATTTGTAGGAATGGTTTAACTCAGTAGTATTTTGGCCTAACAATTTTCACTAGGTGATCTTTCAGCATCAATTGGGAATCAGTTGGGAATTGATTCATTTCCTTGATGGACTCAAGATAAAGAGAGAGAATTGATCTCTTTCTTGATAGAAATGTAGGTTGATAACCTACATTGCTTTAGCATAGTGTAATTATCCACTAACAGAGTTACATCATGTTTTCCATACTGAATATCAATGTACCACAACATGCATGCATGACATCGCACTGTACAGTTGCCATAATCTGTTGACTATGTACTGGGGAAATGTTATTGCTTTGAAATGAAAGATCCTTGGGAATATGTAAGAGAGCAACTAGAGAGACATAGAATTCATAAGCCACTAGTAAATCCAAGAGAAGAAGTACAAACAATATGCAGCAGAAAACATTCAGAAGATACCAAAGTGGCAACACATACTTTGAGTCCCAGCTTTGGGAAAATGGCAGCATATAAATAAATAAAAATATTTAGTATTCCTGTTCACTGCACTCCCCACTGCTGGTTTGTATAATTAAGTAGATTGGCATGCCACACGAGACTAGTTTAAACAAAAAATTGGCATGAAAGCTGCATAAATGGTGGGATTCAGCAGCAAAAGAGGATCCTCAGGGTGCATCCACACAGTGTCCAAAATGCACAAGCTCGCACACATTTACCTGAGGCATCCAAAGGGCACCTCAGGTAAAAGCAAATTAATTTGGGACAAAACAAGAAACCTCTGCTTTTTTGTGAATTAAATTTGACACTTGAAAGACCTGGGACTTTCCAGGTGTGGGCCCTGTGTGGGTTGGGCCTGGGGATCATGTTGTGTGACTTCTGGGCTCAATCCACACAGCTGTCTTGGGAATTCCAGGCTATTAGAACTTGGAAACCCCAAGACTGCACCTACCCCCTCCCCCCAAAAAAAACTCCAGAAAAGGCCTCAAAATTAAAAATTACCCAGCTGCCATTACTGTGTTAGAGCTTTCCAGCACATAGAAATGATATGCTAGGAGAAGCGGGGGGTCCTTCTCTCCCCCTTCTCCTGGCATGTCATTTTTACATGCCAGGAAAGCTCCAGCAGCATGGTAATGGTGGCCTAGGGAGTGATATTTTGAGGCCTTTTCTTTGGGGGGGGGGGGGGGTCTGGCAGGGCATCTAGATGCCATCCCCCCAGGAAAATGCAAGTTCTGGGGGAAGTTTGTGGACTTTAACCTGAGCCTATTCTCACCAATTGGGCATGGGGAATCGGCCTCAGACTTTCACACACTTCTCCACCATTCCAGCATCAGAAAGACCCAATCAGAATAGGGGAGAGATTTGCCCCTCTGTAGCAGCAACCAGCCAGAGTTCCAATAAATTGTTGAATTTGCAAAGAGGAAGACAAACTGAAGTAAACCTCTGTGATGGACTGGGAAGAAATTCCTAAATGGACGTTCTATTGGTTAATATGAGAGACATTCAATTTTTAAAAGTTTTGTCAAAACATTTTTTAATCCCTAAAATCAGTGAATGTTTGAATATTTCTGAAAGTTGGAGTGAATGATCCCTTGTTATCTTGTGTCATTGTATAGAAAATTTAGAAAGATAGCTCTTGTAGTTTGTTTTTTTTAAGTGTATTAAAACTTTGAAAACTCCCCTAATATCAGTGGATACGTGAAATGTTCTGAAACTTGTTGGGTTAATGGTTGTAAATGTATTCCATGACTGTAGTAAGTTTCAGCCAAATAGCTGTAAAATTAGAGAGAAAGGAGCCCCTGAAATTTCCCCACTTGTGCAATTACTATAATGAAAAAGTAACAAAATTTTGCTACTCTTGTTATAGTAGTGAAATGTTCATTAAAGACACTTTAGAAACACTTTAGAAATGAAATGCTGGTGCCCCCTAATTTTGTAATGACTTTTGCAACATTTTCTTCATTGATCGCACAGCCCTAATAAACAGTCATGCAAAAATGTGCATTTCCCAGTCAGAACCAGGATAAAAGAGGGCTTCCTTCTCCTGTGTTTTAGCAGCATTGCTCCAATTCGGCATGGATTTACCAGTAACTGTGGCAGTTAAAGTGGTGTCAAATTGCATAAATTCTACAGTGTAGATGCACTCTAAGGCCTCATCTGCACTGCCAAATAAAATCCAGATGCATTGAATTGGATTAGATGAGTCTACATTGCCATATAATTCCATTCAAATCAGATAATCTGGATTGTATATGGCAATGTAGAAGGGCCCTCAGTCAGGATAGAATCTGAGAGAGTAGACACATAAACTCAAGACTTAATATTACTGCTCCATAACTCATACAAACTACATGCTAATCTCACTATGGTGTAGAATTTGGACTATGCTGGAACTGGAATAATAGTGTTTCTGAATAATATCAATAGGAGCTTTGAGCAGTACAAATGTAAATTTATCAGTATAACTGAAATGAGAAGGTTGTTACTGAGTATTTTAATGAATGCCCAATGACTGATTTTCTACCAGTCACTTCATATTTATGATGGCTTCAAAATGAATAATATTCAAGGAGCTCTGCATAATAATATATGCCAATGTTTGGTCGAAATTCAGGCAAGCATATGCTTGCCCACAAGTAGCAGATCTGTGCAGAATTTCTTTTCGAAATGCTGGGAATTATGCTCACAGCTTGAAATATTGGAGGTGGTTATCCAACACATTGAGGACGACCCTGCTGTGTTTCTACAGAATTAAGGATATCGTCATAGCATATTGGCTTTTAGAGATGTGTATATTTCCACCCCTCCCCAATCGTTAATCCCAGGCAAGGCAGAGAAAAAGACAAAGCCAGAGCAAAAAGGGTTTGCCATTGTACATTGATGTGGTGAGAAGTCATGGGATGGAGATAGGAAGCATATGCAGATAATATCTCCTGCGTTGTGCATGCTTAAAAATTCATAACAGTATTAAAACTATGGGGCAGGATATATAAGAATTAAACCGAAATCCAAGATCTGGCATTATGCTTATAGCTGAATTTGGCTCTTTGGAGAAGACTTTCAGCAACAGTTAGAACAGCATTGTGCTGTTTCAGCATTGCAGAGCCAGCAGGGATCTTTTGCTATCTCTCCTTCATTGCCCAATCAATGATTATTTCAGTGTATGTGTAGTAGAGCTGCACCCAGCCAGCATGTAAACAAAGGGTGGGTGCTGAAGAATACTTACAGAAGGAGGTATTAAATACCCATTTGCAACACAATTGCAAAGCTATAAAACTGGAATTTTTTACAAGTGGATTCTGGCCAAAGATTTCTTGTATTTATTCATTTAGAAGAGGGTTTTGCTGTTTGACAAAAGATGACTTATACAAGGTTAAAGTATTTTTCAGTGTAGCCACAGTTTCAATCACTAGCAATCACTTTCCAGTACTTCTGTCCCATCATTTGCTCTTAATTGGGAATGGCCTCTGAATACACTCTCCCACCAAACAACACCCCTTCCCTGTTTATGCGTTTGCATTTTAGTAGCTCTCATCTTGAATCACAGCTTCTTGGTACTTGATCTGATGTAAATCACTGTCCTTTCATTCAAATGAAAAGGAAAGTTATGAGCAATATGCATTCTCCCTCTTTCCACAGCAGTACAATGGGCCCTTCCTTTTATTTCAGGATCCCTCGTGGATATACTAAAATCAGTTGATGCTCAAGTCCCATTATAGACAATGGTATAGTGATGGTATAGTCCTTTACAAAAATGGCAAAATCGAGGCTTGCTTTCTGGATTTTTTTGTTAATTGAAAATGCTTTGAATGGCTGGATCCTTGGATGCAGGATTGCCGAAAAAAGCATCCAAGAAAGCAGTTTTCTTTCTCTATATACTCATGCCTACTTTTTAAGACCAGTGATCTTACCTCTGGATCTGGGAGCTTCCTCTAGATCACTTATGCCAGTTTACTGGGTGGTTATCTGTGAATTTTTTAAACCTTCCATCAAACTGACCTTCCATCAAACTGGCACCAGTGATAATGCATTTTTCACAATGCCTAAAACTAGTGCTGCATTTCAGACCAGTTTCCCTTTTAACCTTAACTATTGCCAAACCACAACTGTGTTAGATATTTAGTACTGCACATTATGTACATTAGATCCGCCCCCTCCCTCCTGACTTTTAGGAAACGGGTGAAAATGTGACTGTGCAATGAGGCCTTCGCAGAATGAAGGAGGAGATCGCGAAGCGACTAAAATTGCTAACCATTTGATACGGACCTAATATATGGGTTAAGTTGGACTTGATTTTACTTTGGTGAAAAGCTTTTAAAATGTATTTATTGTATTGTATTTTATTGTAAATTTTATTGTAAATTTATGGTGCTTTTAGATTTTAAATGTTAGCATTGAATACTTGCTGTTTGCCGATCTGAGTCCCTCTTCGGAGGTGAGAAGGCCGGGGTATAAAAGTTTTAAATAATAAATAAATAAATACATCCAGGTTCTAGTTCCCACTGAACTAAGAAATTCATTGGGTAATTTTGAAATAATCACTCTCTGTACCTTTACTATCTCATATAGTTGTGAGGAAAAAGTGTAGAGGAATAGAACTATGGATGCTCCCTTTCACTTCTTGGAGAGCAGGTCAAATAAAAATACAAATAAAAGAGCATACCTTTCACCAAAAACAAAGCAATCATAGCCATGCCCTTTTCTACCTGGAAAGTCTCAGCTGGTTTAGCTGATTAGTATCTAGTTGCTGGGGAAAAAAATCTTAGGGCAAAGTGGAGTGTTGTCAGTTTGTTTTCACACCTAGAGAAGTTGATGGAGATACACCACTGCCATTCTAGATAAAGTGACCATGTCAAACTGAAATACTAGAGGAAAGTACAAAGAGGTCTCTTCAGATGAAAAGGTTGTACACTCTTGCCGCTGTACACACAAATACTACTTGCTGAAGCTTTTCGTTATTTCATTTAGACCTTCTGAAAAATAGTATCCTAGGATCCAAGCCTAGGATACTATTCAATGAAGTCCTGTGGAGGGATTTTCCTCCCTCTGTGGTGAATAGGAGGGGCAGTGGGGCATTCCTGGCACCCTGCACCCAACTCGCCCACAGCTGATGCTTCCCTATCCCATGTGGGGAAGCATCACCACGAGGCTCCCCCCACACTGGCACCGTGGCTGTCTATGGAACACAGGAAGCCTCCCATGTTCTGCGGGAAGCATCCTGCCACGCTGCCAGAATGCTTCCTCCATGGAGACCCACCGAAAGTTGCCCTACATTGGTGATGGGTGGCATTGGGCGAGGAAGCATCTTGGCAGCGTGCTAGGATGCTAAATTCACCTCATCTGATGAGGTGGAAAGTCTAATCATATTGCAGCTTTAAGGATCTCCTTAACCTCAGTAATATAGATAAGCAAAATCTATAAGGTGCAAAGAATGAACATATGGATACAGACACTAATCTGCAAACATTTATCCAATACTCAATTCCATTTTCCTCTCTTTGGTTTTATTTCTGTGGCATTTCCCAGTGGTCTTTATTACTTTCCCAGTGAACACACTGTTCTCATTTGGCTATAGGAATTTGGGAGTTACGGGTACCCTACTCCCTTAGGGTGTCCCCCCCCCCCCCATTTTTGGTGGTACTTCCACAAACTTTGAATGTCCTTGTGGACAACTTCTTGCATTTATATAATAATGCAATATATGATATATTTCATATTACATGTAATATTACTAGTAATATTACAGTATAGTGGTGTAGTACAATATAGTAATATATAATACTAATATTGTGCTGTGCTAATATAATATATTGTATACACATATAATATTGATAATATTATAATGCAATACAATATAATACTAATAATACAATATAATAATTATATATTTCATATTACATTTAATATTACTAATAATATTACAGTATAGTGATGTAGTACAATATGGGAATGTATGTTACTAATATTGTGCGATGCGAATAATATCATATATTGTATTTACATATAACTTGTAAGCCACTCTGAGTCCTCTTTGGGGTGAGAAGGTTGGCATATAAATGTTGTAAATAAATAAAGAAAGAAAGAAAGAAAGATGGTGTCAGTTTGGCTGCATATACAATGACCTAAACATCAGAAAGGAATAATGGTACTATGGCCTGTTGTGTACATAGAATTCCATGAACAATAGGAATATGGTAAGTATTCAAATGGACTCACTCGGCTTAGTTCATGTTATAAGGATTTAACAGAGCGGTGCTTCAGGATATTCATTTTAATGAAATGAATAACTATATTCTACTCATCAAACTTTTTATTTTTAAGCAAAAGCATACACTTAAACCCATGTCCTGGATTGGAATCCGAAAGATCTCCTCTAACCTTTGATTTACTGCACTCTGTGCTATATTATAAATAACCTGTTAAGCTTAGTTTGATACTACAGAGTCTGAAGTATCAAACTAAGCTTTAAAAGTTATTTCTTTTGGAGTTACTTGCATTCTATAGGATTATATGCACTTGCTTATTAGGAACTCAAACCATAACATGCTTACTCCTCTATAAACCTTTAAACTTCAACAGGAGTACTCCTGGGCAAATGAGTTACACATTGTGTTAATAATAATAATAATAATAATAATAATAATAATTGTGTGGGTTATTAAGATATGTCAAATCAGGAAAACAAATTAAACTAAATATATCCCCTTATATGTTATGCATCTACATCTCACTTACTGTCTCTGTCTGTGTCACCGCTTTATGAAAATGTGTATGTATAAAATTAGACTTTATATATGTTTATGCAGTATATAAATACACATTACACATAAATGATTTATTATAGAAATATCGGTGTTACTAGATTACACAGCATACTAGATGAGCTGTCATTAGCACAGAAAGGATACATAGCTTTTCAACAAAAGAAAAGAATGGGTCTGCCAGGGAGTTGCTGAGGTTTAGGCATTTGTATGTGTACGTGTGTATGTCTAGCCCCCTCCCCATCCATCCCTGCCAATCTTTGCGCTGCCAAGAGGGAAAACCATATCCATGGCAACCACCCGTACCATTCCTACGCACATCAATGACGCCTCCAATCTAAACTGTCAAATATTCTATGCACATCATGTAAAATAGGTCTCTTTTCCTTATACCTCTGTGCCTCCAGTTTCCGTGGCTACATGTTTATGCAAATGAGAATTGTCCTTTTTCTCTTAGGTTGATTGAACGCTGAATTTGTTTTGCACCTTGGCAAGGCAAAGCCACCACTGTCTTGCTACCTGGTCGGCTGCATAATTGTAAAAGCAACATTAGCACAATAACCATCCAAAAATTAGCCCGATTGCACCACCTCTCTGGATTGTGCATGGCGGGGGGAAAAACTGAATGGGCAATAAAGACATTAAACCAGGCCAAGAGATGCGAGCTGTGGTTAATTGGCTCTCTAGAGTCTATTAATTTTCAAGACTGAGACCCTACTATTTGATCTGGTATGGTTTTGTTTTGCTTTTTAAAAAAACTTGGTAAGACGAAGATGGGAAAAATCCTCAAATTTTAAAAGGCAGTATAGCCATTAACAATTTCTTTTCTTTTAAATTCATTTAATCCATATAATGCTGGTAATCCTTGGAAACGTGACTTTTTTCCTTTTCTTAAAAAATATACAATTCACAAATACATTTTAAGTCTTCTGAATCTCTGTATCTTAATTCAGCAGCTCAATTTCACTATTCTTTACCTCATATTCACCAATATACATGGGATTGTGCATATGTTCACACTCACACATACAAATACACTAGGCATCACCATTTCCTTTGCAGATCAAGGGGTATTTGTTGGTGTTGTTTGCTCTCGTGTCAGATTCAATTTATGGAGACTGTACTGGACATACAAACAATACAGGATTATAACAAGGAAGAATGAGGGAAATGGAATCATGTTTAGTATGTACTCTCTCAGAGTGAGAGACAGAGATTGAGAGAATGAAAGAAGGAGCTTCGGTTTTACAAGTTATTTTACTGTGTGTCAATATGCTTTTTATCCTGCCCAAGAGTACAGTATAGGATCCCTTGTGGTTCTCTTTTACAGATCTACAATGTGTCAGTTTATTAAGAATAAAAACATGCTGCCTGCCATTCATAGATGCAGGGAGTCATCTACTTTTACCAAGTAGTCTTTGTTACTAAATGGAGTACCCCAAATTGTGTTACTTATACTCGGGTTAGTAAGCCATCATTTGCCAAACATACCTAAACCCATTAGTAAAATGGGGTTACACCTTTGTGTTGTTAACAATTCTGTTCGAGAAGAAATATACTACAACACCATATCCATAGGAATGGTCCCCATGGTTTCACCTACCTTTACCTGACAATGTATGTCATCTCTAGGAATTTTCTTGGCCCTCCATACAATTCTTTGGTATGCTTACCCTTGAAGGATTGGAGGACATAGCAATTTTTAAAAGAAAATACCTTTCTAGGTATTTTCAAAGTCCTCTGATATGACTCTATGGTAAAGTCTGGTGGAAGTCATTCATTTCAATAGGGTTTATCCCTGATTTCCTCTTCTGCGTGGTAAATTCAGGAATGTATCTTCCAATGATATAGGGATCATAATATATAGTAAATAAGATACAATCATAATTATTTCCAAAACTGTGTGAGATGGATTAGCCTGGTGAATACGCAATTAAGTGATGAATTGAGAACCACCTTTAAATGTCTAAGGTTATCATGCAGGTGATGGAGAAATTTTGTTTTGTGTTGCTTTGGGGGTGAATCAGGAGCCATTGGATTCAAATTACAACAACAACAACAACAACAACAACAACAACAACGGAATGTCATGTTTTCTGGTGCTATGGGATGTTCAACAGGGGAACAAAAGGTGTTGGATGGGGTTGGACTCTCCTTCATTCAGTGTTTTCAAAAAAGGGCTAGATGTTGACTTAACAATACTGTGGCAACTGATGTCCAGAGAGTTCCAGTAAATAAACTATGAGGTCTCATCCAGACTTTATACATTTATTTATTTACTTACTATATTTATATACCCCTCTCAGCCCGCAAGCCAGTGAAATGAGTTTGTCTGTTTATTTTCTCCTATTGTGTAGATTGTGACCGGAATCTGAAGAAGGTTGCAAGGCAATAAAGCTTCTGAAGAAGACAACTACTTTTATCTTTTATATTGCACAGAATCATTCAATCAATAGTGAATCCAGATTCAAATCCAATTTTTCCCAAGACAGCATTTATGGAAATTTCCATATTTTTAAAAATTCCTCACACCATGGGAGCTAGGTATTTAGCTTTTAAACATATAATCAAAACCAAGATTCTCGTAATAGTGAATGTTTTACAGATGGTATTCACAGTTCTATGAATATAAAATGCTTTCTAGATGCAAATTTTTAAGGATCAGACAGAAATCTAGAGAAGTACATGAAGTGAATTAAACAGATTCTAGTTATAGGTGATCCTTCCCAATACAGCATTTCAGATGTCACAGTTTTTCCATATGTTCCTATAACCTCTCATACACTGGCATGATCTATCCAGTAATTACTGACACAATTATACTTCATGTATGTGTGTGAGAGATAGATTATAGTTATAAGAAAAACACATATGCACAATTAAGTCGATATTACCACATAGTAAAATACAGTGTGAACATTCAATTCATTTGCTGTCCTGTGTCTGGCTATAAACCCTATCTTTTTCCATTCATGTTCCTGGTAAATATGCCTGGTTTTTTGTTTTGATTTATCTTGTCTTTTCCCCAATATAGAGACTTATATTTTTTGTTGTTGTTTTTTATTCTTTCTGTCACTTCCGACTCTTCGTGACCTTTTGGACCAGCCCACACTGGAGCTCCCTGTTGGCCATGGCCACCCCCAGCTCCTTCAGGGTCAAGCCAGTAACTTCAAGGATACTATCCATCCATCTTGCCCTTGGTCTGCCCCTTTTCTTTTTTCCTTCAATTTTCCCAGCATCATTGTCTTCTCCAGGCTATCCTGTATTCTCATTATGTGGCTAAAGTACTCCATCTTTGTCTCTAATATCCTTCCCTCCAGTGAGCAGTCGGATTCAAATTTCGCTGATGCTAAATTACTATTCGAGCACAACAGCTCCATTTACAAAGCATGTGACTGAATAATATATAATGGGCCATGGCTCTATCACATGACACAATTATAGCAATATGCTGTTGTTATTGTTGTGTGCCTTCAAGTCATTTCTGACTTATGGTGAATCTATCACTAACTTGTCATGGGGTTTTCTTGGCAAGTTTTGTCCAAGTAAGGTTTGCATTTGCCTCCCAATGAGACTGAGAGAGTAGGATATGTCCAATGTCACCCAGTGGGTTTCCATGGCCAAGTGAGGATGTGAACCCTTGTCTCCTGAGTCACAGTCAAACCATTACACGACACTGGCTTTTATAGCAATTTGAGTTTACTTTAATTGTTATGGTAGCATCCCATATAATTCTGGGGTTAGCCAATTAGAATTCTTGACCAAAGGGTTACAGTGCCTTTTCTTCACAATCCCAAGGATTGCATTGGATAGAGCCATGGGATCATAATACCATAAAGACCACATATACAGGCTTTCATAGAAATTAGTATACAGAGGTGAGATCGGGGTCACACTCCACTAACTCCATCTCCAACCACTATGCATTCAAGTGTCCTGTTTGTTCAGAACAACGAATATTACCACAGAGGCAGAGATGAAGGACAGGCAAGCCTTCATGTGCTCTACTATGTGTCATGTCTGCTTGCACGAACATCTAATAAGAATTAGCTAAGGAAATAATAGGAACAATGAAATATGGAATGCAGCTATAATTATTACAACTGATTCTTTAGAAAGATAATTTAGGGAATATGTGTTATAAGGTCTGTTAGTTAGAGAAGGCAAGAGAAGATAAGAGGAGATACTGCAACCTGCTTGAGCCTTTCATAGCTTTTTTTGTTTTTCCCCATTTTTTTCTATTTTCATAACACTCTAATATTGGTTGTCCATATGCCCCAGTTTCCATCTGTGAAATGCTGATGGATATGTGAATGGCCTCCCTTCTGGAAAATCTTCTGAAACTCAGGGTGCATCTACACTGTAGCATTAATGCACGTTGGCACAGATGAAATCATTGGCGTTGTAGTTTTCCAAGGTCTTTATCTTTCACTGTCAAATGATACTGATGTCTCACCAAACTACAACTCCCATGATTCCATAATATTAAGCCATGGCAGTTAAAGATATGTCAAATTGCATTAATTCTACAGTGTGGGTGCATCCTCAGACAACTTTTGTCCAGCATTCTAAACCAAATACCATTTCTGAAATTCTCCCTAATATATTTGGGTATATTTTTGTTACAAACATTTTTTGTTTTGTTTTGTATCACATTAACATGCAGTAGCTTGTGGTCATTGGGATTTGTGGATTGATGGAAATTGTGCTGAGAATTTCATGTTGGAGTTTTAAAGTCCACACTGCAGAAGAACAGTAGTCTGGTTACAGAAGAACAGTGGTGAAGTTGTGTCATTTCTCTTTGCATTGCACAGAAACGTCCATTTTTAAAGGGAATAATATAAAGTTATACAGTGTTCCTTCGCTACTTCGCAGTTCACCTGCTGACTCACTATTTTGTGGGTTAAAAAAGAATTTAAAATATACAAGTACAAGTAGCTAGGGAACACTGAGCAGAAAGGCCCCACCAATGTGCTCTGGATGTAGATCTGACAGTGGCAGTGGCGACGTAGGCTCAGCTTCCTTGCCGTCTTTACCTTCCTCCTGCTCAGGACCTCCCTTCCCACCGATTGAGTGAATGAGAGTGAGTGAGTGAGTGAACAACTGCTGCTGCTCCAGAAGCAGTGGAGGAGGCACAACGTCATTGCCTGGGCCTCTTGCTGCTGCTCCGCTGCCTCCTCAATCGCTCCAAAAGTGGTGCCTCCTCCTATGGGACTGGAGCAGAAGCAGCCGCAGTGCCCAGAGGAGGAAAGTAAAGAGGGTGAGGAGGGAAGAAGAGTGGCAAGCGGCGGCAAGAGGCCCAGGTGGCGACTAGGTGCTTCCTTCGTCGCTTCTGGAACAGCAGCAGCCTGGTCTGGGCCTGTTGGCGGGAAGGGAGGCAGCAAGGAGGAGGAAGAAGAGGAAGGTGAAGGGGGCGAGGAGTGAGCGAGAGAGTGGGAGGAGGGTGAGGGAGCATCCCTACTTCGTGGAATTTTACGTATTGTGGGTAGTTCTGGAATGTAACACCTGCGATAAGTGAGGGAACACTGCATATACAAGCTGTTTGGAGCCAGGAGATGATCACAAACTCCAGAGAAGAGAGTTTGCAACCAGGCCAGAAGGCATTGGTTACATTATATGTATAAAAAATCTTTTGATCCATATTCACAGTAAGCATCTATATGATATCCCACCATAATCCAAGATAGACAATCACGTTTCAGTATTACAAAAAAGGTATTACAGGTATTACATTGCAATCAAGCTATTTACTCCATGGGTAGCTGGTCATTGTCAGCCTCCCAGGGTTTGGGGTGAGTGTGAGGCCTCAATCCCAGGAAGAACTGGGATGACTGTGTGGAAGGGCCCTAAGGAAGTGTAAAACAAACATTGCTGGACTCAAGAGCCTAGATTTGTTGGAGTCAAATTAGATCAAACTACTATACATAAATAGTATAGATATTCACATACTCATTCAATACTCAACACAAAAAAATGAAAGCTGCAAAATGAGGAATCCACATTCTTATAGACATACGTAGGTTCTCTTCAGACATGAAACTTTGAATAAAGGAGTCAAAGGCTCTCTCGGTGAACATAAAGCCTCAGGAACACTCAAAAAGTGGGTGTTAGGAATGTCCCATCTTCTTTCCCCAACATAGAGAAACTTAGCTTAAAACAAAACAAAAAATAAATGACATTCCAGGATATAACATCTTGGAATAGTGTCATGACTTTTTATAGTCTGGGTCTTTAAAAATGGCCTGAACAGTCCTACAGCTGAGTAATGAATTTTTTAAAATCTAAGACACCATTAATTGTAAGATGCATACTAATTTCAATATCATGACTAGCAACAAAAAAACATAAGACACACCCACAATTCTAAGACGCACCCCGTTTTAGAGATGTTTATATGGGAGAGAAAGTGTGTCTTAGAATCAAAGAGTATAGTAATTGTCTTTATTTTCCTATTTATTATCCTGTCCTGGGTCAGTTTTTTTTAAAAAAAAGATTAAATAAGGGCTTCTCAGCATAAAACCTGAATGGTAGAAAGGTCCCTGAACCAAAATATCAAGGCAGAAAATCCCACAATATCTGTTTTGAACTTGGTAATTTGAGTCCACACTGCCATATATTCCAGTTCAAAGCAGATAATGTGGGATTTTATTCAGCTGTGTGGAAGAGGCCTGGGTGGCTTTGAAACAAGATTATTCATAGATTTAGCCATCCAGAAAAACATTGAGTAAAACCATAGTTATTTTCCATAGGTGTGGGAAGAGGGAAATGAGAGCACTGCTTTCAATTCTGCTCCCTCAAATGAAATTTCCCACCAGTTTTCCCTTCCATTTCTCTAGATTTCTAGCATCCAGACAGTGAGATATTGAAAATCACCCACACTTAGAATTCTTATATTTTGCTGTGTTCAGATTTTTCTAGTAATTTTGCCTGTTGCTTTTCTTTGAATGTATTTCCAAATGATCAGCAAAGGTTTAAGTAAACAAAACATTGAAAATTTAGGAAGTAATTAAAAATTTAATCAAGGGGAGGCAGAATTTTTATTTAAAGTGGCAACACCATAGTTTTGACCTCCCATTGCTACATCACAGGTGCTCAAAGAGCGTATCAAAGAGGAAATCAGATTAATTTGGTTAGGTGTTCATTGTTGAGCACACTTGATTGGATACTTAGTGCAATCACCTTCTAAAAGGCTATATCCAAGTCAACCTCAAGGAACTAAAATATGAATGGCTGTATTAATTTAAATAACAAAATATTTGGTTATAAAGTATGCGGCAAGTTCTAGGGTGTTTTGATTGGCAGGTGAGGCAAGAGTTGGTGTACAGTTGAGTGAGAATACTCTGGACTTTGGGAAATAATTTTCAATCTCAAAAACTCCATGCAAGCCGTATCAAATTATTCAATCAACAAGAAAAAGAAACCCAAAAGTATCTCATTTTTCACTTCCAAATTTAAAAGGGCCAGGGGAAAAGCAATGTACTATTTTTGTTTTGTAGGAAAATTGCTACTTTCCAAAGCTTCCAAGAGCAGAAATTAGATGTTTTAATTAAATCTTTGTTTAGGGTAGTAGCCAAGATCCCCATGGGCTGCACCCCACCCCCCTTTATGTATATCAATAACCTCAGTTTGCACTTATACTGTCCAGTTATGACAGAATAAATGTTCGGAAATGTGCCTTGTTTGGCCATAGATAATCCTGTTCTAGAAACTTGCTTTGGACTGCACAGGCATGAGCTAAAAATTCATAAGACCAAGATGCAATTGAATACTAGTGGAGCAAAAAGTCCTGCAAGTGTGTTAAAATACAGTAATTGCCACAATGACTGTTTGTATAACAAGATTCTGAATATTTCAGTGGAAAAGTCAAACTGTATATTGGCCAATGCTTCCAAATGACAAGAGCAATTCAGTTCCATAACTTCTTCCTCCATAAGACGTTCTAGTGAGAGGCGTGTGTTTTACTGTAGCTAATGTAGTGCACAAAAGTAAACTAGAAGGGTTCTGTATTGACAAGCAACTTATAAACAACTTTGAACAATGACAATTGAAAGAATAGAATACCATTTACTTTACATGAATGTGTCAAAACTGTTTGAGGAAATGCAACAGAATACTGGGTGGGGAGAGAAGAAGAAGAAAAGGAGAGAGTGATAAATTTTATCCAAAGCAAGAAGGCTCTAGTTTTAATATGACCATGTTTCATAAAGAAATTTCCAATGCATAATTATTTGTCATATTCTAGGGTCTGTTTTTCTATTATAAAGGTTGTTTTATTTTGCTTACACCAAACACTGAGTGGAACCATGAATGGCACTCTTTGAATACCTGAAGAGTCCTCACCTTGAAGATGGAAAAGACTTCTCTGCTGCCCCAGATCACAAAACTGGATCGATTAAGCTTAAGTTATACAAGTTTTGTATGTTTAATTTATTCATTAGAAGAAGCATCTTGATTGAAGTACAGCTAATCATTAGAATCAATGACTTTATGAGGCTGTGTACTTTCCCTTACCATAAACTCTGGTTATCCCCTTGTGGAAAACCACAATTTCATGTGGAGTAACCAGAAAAGAATTCTGCAACACTATGAATGTGTAACCCTCCAAATGTCATTGGAATATAGTTCCTATGATCCCTCTCCATGAGGGTCTATATCTGGCATGGGCAAACTTTGTAGCTTTGAGGCTGTATGATGGGCCAGAGAAGGGTGGGTGGCCAGAAGGGAGAGTCACCCACCCCGCTATGGCCTACCATGCAGCCCCCAAGCCCTCCCCACCCTTTCCTCTCCTTCCTCTTCTCTTTTGGAGACAGAAAGTGAAGGGGAAACAGGAAACATATGGATCCCAAAAGGGTTGGTGTTGGTCAGGATGAAACGGTGGTTAGGAGAGAAAAAGTCTTGTCCATGAGACTCCTGATACAGAATCCTAGAATCCTAGAGCTGGAGAAGGCCCCTAAGGGCCATCCAGTCCAATCCCCTGCCATGCAGGGAGACACAATCAAAGCACTCCCAATAGACAGCCTCTGTGGAAAAATCTCCAGAGAAGGAGATTCCACCATACTCCCAGGCAGCCTATGCCACTCTCCAGGAAGTTCTTCCTAATACTTTACAGTCGAATCTCTTTCCCTGTCATTTGAAACCATTGCTCCCTTGTGTCTCTAGAGCAGCAGAAAGTCTCTTACCCCCCTCCTCAATAGGGCACCTTTTTGAATCTTGAAACATGGTTTACATGTTCCCTCTGTATCTTCTCTTCTCTAAGCTAAACATCTCCCAGGAGAAAAGGATGAAGGAAAATGAGAAGGATAGGAGGGAGGAAGATAAGGATGAATGGATGGAAGGAAGGGAGGGAGGGAGGGAGGGAGGGTGGAAAGGAATGGAGGATAGGACGGAGAAAAGAGAAGGAAGGAAAGACAAAAGGGAAGGGAGGGAGGGGAAAGAGGGAGGGGAGGGAAGGAGGGAGGAAAGAGGGGAGGGAGGAAGGATAGGATAGTGTGAGTGGAGGGCCTGAGAAAAGAGCCTGCGGGGCCGGATACAACCTTTGGACCTGGGTTTGCCAATGCCTAGTCCAGTGCTGTCCAACTTCTAACCGGCCAAGGGCCGGAATTGAGGTCACTGATGACCTGGGGGGCTGTTCGGCCCCGCCCCCAGGCCCCGCCCAGGCCCCTCCCCCAACCCCGCCCCACCCCCAGCCCCCTCCTAAAGCTGTCATTCTCCCTCCTCCTCCTCTTCTTTCCACTCCTCGCACCCTCCCGCCCTTCCCGGCGCAGCCGGTGTCCTGTGCGCCGCGGCGCCGGGGAAAAAGGAGGAGGAGGGAGAATTCTCCCTCCTCCTCTTTCCCCGGTGCCGCGGCGCATGGGACAGCAGCGACGCTGGGGAAGAGGAGGAGGAGGGAGAGTTCTCTTTCCCGGGCGCCGCTGCTGTCCCGTGCGCCGCAGCACCAGTGGAAGAGGAGGAGGAGGGAGAACTCTCCCTCCTCCTCCTCTTTCCCGGGCGCCGCGGCGCCCGGAACAGCAGCAGCGCCGGTGGAAGAGGAGGAGGAGGAGGGAGAATTCTCCCTCCTCCTCCTCTTTCCCGGGCGCCGCTGCTGTCCCGCCGCAGCGCCGGTGGAAGAGGAGGAGGAGGAGGAGAACTCTCCTCCTCCTCCTCCTCTTTCCCAGCGCCCAGCGCACAGAACAACAGCGCCACCGGTGGAAGAGGAGGAGGAGGAGGGAGAACTCTCCCTCCTCCTCCTCTTTCCCCCCGCCCGTGCCCTTGCCCGGATCCCGGGCGCCGGCGCACGCGGGGGGAAAGAGGGACGAAGGAGGAGGCAATCAGCTGACGGCCTTCTCCTTTGTCCTTCCTCTTTCCCCGCCCGCGCCCTTGCCCGGATCCCGGGCGCGGTGCGAGGAGGAAGGAGGAGGGGCGAAGGAGGAAGAAGGCAGCCAGCTGACTTCCTCCTCCTTCACCCCTCCCCCGCGGACGCGCCACGGCTCCGATCGCGAGCCGCGGTGCGGGGAGGGGAAGGAGGAGGGACGAAGGAGGAGGGGCCAGCTCTCTTCCTCCTCCCTGTATCACCGCCTTGTCTCTTTCTCGGCGCCGCCGATGCGATGCAGTTTGCAGCGGCGGCGCTTAAAAAGTGGTGGCCGGGGGCATAGCGGGGGCCGTGTCCAACAGGCTGGGGGGCCGTGTACGGCCCCCGGGCCGCCAGTTGGACAGCCCTGGCCTAGTCTATATGAACTAAGCCTTGGGGAGTTGCAGTCCAACAGAGAGTACACAAGTCCCTTGTTGCATCAACTTCATTGGCTGCCAATTAGTATTTGGGCACAATTCAAAGTGCTGGCTTTGATGTATAAAGTCACTTTGAGACTCCTTGTGGAAAGAAAAAGTGGGGTATAAATAAACATAAATATAAGTATAATAATAATGTTAAAATAAAGAATAACCTGATTAAAAATATTGGCTGAACACAAGAAAAATGGAAGAAGCTCTTGAAATTGTGAAACAACAAATCATGGCAACATCCAGAAAAATTGAGTGATATGAAGCTAGAGTCATCCAATACAAACAAAATCAACTCTTCCAAACTGATCAGAGACGTTTCTACCAGAGTCTGAATCAGCAGGTGGCTGTGAAAAATGTAAAGCCGCAAAAAAAAACCCAGCTACAAATGCATTTTGGAAAGATCTGTGCGAAACAGAAAAAGGTTACAACAAAAAAAGCTGAATGTATAGAAGACTTTGAAAATAAATTTGCAGAGAACACAATGAAAACCTTGGAAATCACAACAAAAATATTCAATGAAAGAGTGAAGAAAGACAAGAACTGAACATCACTTGGCAATGATCAATTACACGGATTTTGGCTCAAATATCTGATTAGCCTGCACTCAAAAATGGCCAAACAATTCAATGAGATGCTGCAAACTGGAAACATTAGCAAATGGATAACAACAGGAAACACATATTTGATACAGAAAAAAACCAGCAAAAGGGATAATACCAGGAAACTACAGGCCAATAACATGTCTGCCTACAATGTTCACATTGCTGACAGGCATAATAGCTGATCAAATCCAGAATTACTTGGAGGAAAATAACATCATGCCAATAGAACAAAAAGGCAATAAAAGAAGAAGTAGGGGCACGAAAGATCAGCTTCTAATTTACAAAATGATACTGGAGAATTGCAAAAGCCACAAACCTCTCTACAACTTGGATTGATTACAAAAAAGATTTGACTCACTGCCACATTGTTGGATTATCAAATGTCTAGATGTCATTGGGGTTTGTGAAAATATTAGAAAGTTCTCCGAAAATGCAATGAACAAATGGAAAACTGAGTTGTTAGTGGGCAAAGAAAGCTATGAAACTGTTAACACCAAGAGAGAAATTTTCCAGGGCAACTCACTGTCACCACCAACACAGTCAGAAATGTCAGCACTGACATCAGTATGGAGTTTGGCCTAGACAAGTGTGCCACAGTGACAATAAAGAAAGGGAAAATTACTCACAGCGAGGGCATACAGATGCCAAATGGACAAACCATAAAATGCAATCAACCTGAAGCCTATAAATATCTGGGCATACTACAGTTCGACAATATCAAGCATGGGCATGTAAAAAATGTGGTCAGCAAAGAATATATCCAAAGGGTCAGAAAGGTTTTGGAGAGCAAATTAAATGGTGGAAATACGATCAAGGCTATCAATACCTGTGCCATCCCCATCATTAGATACACTGCTGGAATTGTGAACTGGACACAAGCAAAACTGGATGATCTTGATAGAAAAACAAGAAATCTGATGACAATCCACTACTCATTACTAGGGCTGGTTGATCCATAAAAAAATTATTTCCATACTCGTGTGGGGAGAGGAGTCGCTGTTGTTTCAAAATAGAAAGTGTTCCAACAAAATTTGGGAAAATTTCAAAATTGATTAGTATTTAATTACGAAATTCATTATTATTTCGTTATTGGTGCCGCGCATGCGCATGCGCAGGGGATGCCCACCTCCACGCCTCCTCACCAGCTCAGAATCAACCTGCGATATCTCTAATGCGGGTTGATTCTCAGCTGGCAAGGAGGGATCGAGTGCATGCCCTCCACGCCCCCTCGCCAGTTGAGAACCAACGCGGGTTAAAGGTAACCCGCGTTGCTTGTCAGCTGGCAAGGGAGCGTGGAGGGCAGCGCCTCCACTCTCTCTCGCCAGCTGAGAACCAACGCGTGTTAAAGGTAACCCGCGTTGCTTGTCAGCTGGCGAGGGAGCATGGAGGGCAGCGCCTGCTGAGAACCAATGCGGGATAAATGTAAGAAAGGGCGGAAATAAAAATGGCATAATAACGTGCCATTTACGGAAATGGCGGACCCAGTTTCGATTTAGAAAGGTCACTTCCAGGTTGCTTGCCTCGGGTCAAATTATGGTCTAAATTGATTTTAATACGAAATAACGGTTTTTAAAGGATAACGACCGGAGAGTGCGCATGCGTCGGTAAACTTTTTAGACGCTCCACGGGTGGCTCACATATGAGATGGAAGAAAAAGACTGGTGAGCCGGCTAAACCAACCCCCACCCTCAGAAACTGGGCCAGTGGATGAAGAAAGTACAGGAGGTAGGACGGAGTTAAAAGTGAGGCCCAGGAGAGAAGGGGGAAGTGGATGCGGCTGGATTAAACTTTATAGCCTTGTGGGAGGAAAGAGAAACCCAAAATGGCCACGGAAACCAGCTTGGGATCGGCCGAGGGGCTGGATGCCAAAATGGATAGAATGCTCAATCTCTTGGAGGAGAAATTCGGAGTGGTGGAGCGGAAATTGGGAGAAGTGGAGAAGGTGATGGGAGAGGTGGTCAGTG
This sequence comes from Anolis apletophallus, assembly GCA_030556195.1. NCBI lineage: Eukaryota > Metazoa > Chordata > Lepidosauria > Squamata > Anolidae > Anolis > Anolis apletophallus. Next base: position 53,083,630 of record JARBWK010000006.1, on the reverse strand, counting down.
ACGTTTCTGATTTGAAGGTGACTGCTAAAGAGTTGGGAGTAAAAGTGGAAAAAAATGAGAAGGAGACCCAGGATCAAATTAAAGGAATGGAGGAGACGATAAGAAGGCAGAATCAGAGACTCACTAACCTGGAGGATCGGCAGAGGAGGCGAAACATCCGCTTGAGAAATTTTAAACAGGATTTTTCAAAAGGAGGGAGGCTGGTGGAGGCAATACAACAGTGGCTCGTGAGGAACAATGTTGAAATCCAAGTGGAGGATATTGAAAGAGCACACTGGGCCCTCGGCCGGAGGAACCAACAACAGAGGCAGAGAGACATTGTGATTGCTTTTAAAAGTGAAAGCCTGGCGGAAAGGATTTATCGCCACTTGAGAAGCATCTCTGATCTTAATCAGGAGGGTAATCAAGTCATCTGTCTCCGTGACCTCTCTCAGCAAACTCTGAGTAAGAGGGCAGGACTTCGCCCAATTACAACATGTCTCTACCAGCATGGGGTGAAATTCACATGGGCTTTTCCAAAAGCTATCCTGTTATTCAAGGGGACGGAAACATGACGGGCAAGAACGTACGAGGAGGGGGTGGTGCTTCTAAGCCGCCTGAAAATCTCAATGTCTCAGCAGCAAAGAGAGAGGGAAGGAGGAGCAGCAGCAGAAGAAGAAGGTGCAGCTGGCGGTAGAGAACAGCAAACGAGGCCCTCTAGTGGTTTGAGTGGACAGAGCGGAGAGGGATCCAGTGGAAGGGCAACGCCGGATGACGAGCAGATGGCTGCTTTAATTGAAAGAGATGACCGAATGAGACAGCTCACTGAGGAATTGGAGACATTAAGAAGGGAACGGAAGAGGATGTTGCTGCGTCAGGCTAAACGGAAATAAAAGAAAGGAGAGGAAGAAAGAAGAAAGAAGAAAGAAGTTGGGAGAAATTGGGAGATGAGATTGAACATTGGGTTTGGGGATGGTTTATGTTTATGGTTATGTTTATGGCTATTATGGGCTAGAGGTAGGTTAAGTAGTGATTCAGCCGAAAGGGGAGAAAGAGGGGTAAGGGAGGGGGGTTTAGAGGGAAACCTGAATAAGAGTAAGGGGAGCTAGGAGGTGGGAACTTACTCACAGAACGAGGGCCTCTACTCAAGGGCAAGCGAGGAGTTGGTAACCCCACTTGATTCAGGTGGGGCCACGAGAGAGGCACGGGTGTTTGAGGGTGGAAGGGGCTGAGAGAAAGGAGGAAAGCAAGCATGATAGGACAGTTCAGGAGAATGGAAGGATAAAGGGAAATGAGTGATCTAACAATATTAGCTTTAAATCCGAATGGCTTGAACTCGAATTTTAAGAGGTACCGGGTATGCAAATTGGCAAAGGACAATAAGGTTGATATATTGGTTTTGTCAGAAACTCATAAAGGAAGGGATCGGGAACAATTGATAAATGATAAGAAGTGGAAATGGGTGTATGAATCTAGGGGAACGCACAGGGCGAGGGGGACTGCAATTTTGATTCATGAAAGGGTTCCGTGGGAGAATGTGGAGTGGCAGAAGGACAGACAAGGCAGATGGGTTTTCATTAAAGGTACAATAAATCGACAGAAGGTGACAGTGGCAGCTATTTATGCGCCAAATGTGGGGCAGAAACAATTCATTATGAATATGAAAAGGAAATTGGATAATTTTAAAGAGGGGACGACATTCCTGGCGGGAGATTTCAATATGCAAATGTCATCAGTAGGGGGTAACAATAGAAGGTCTCTGCATTTAAGCAAACTCGACATGGTAGATCTGCATAGTGGGGTTGGGAATAGGAGTACTTATTACTCAGCAAGGCACAATGTATTCAGCTGCATTGACTATGTATTAATGGATAGGACAGGAAAGGCCCATGTGAAGAAAGCAGAGGTGAAGGCTATGTGGTTATCTGATCATGCCCCTTTAGTAGTGACAATAAGAATGACGCAATGGAGGAACCCAAGGGTTTGGAAATATAATATGGCGATCGGGACCATGGAACAGGATAAAAGCAGGATACAAAATGAAATAAAAGAGTATTTTAGACTGAATAATTCAAGGGAAATGTCTAAAGCAGTGGTTTGGGACTGCTGTAAAGCAGTCATAAGAGGTCAGCTTATAAGTCTTGAGGTAGAGATGAATAGGAGATGGAGAAGAGGAAGGGAAAATAAGATTAAGGAGATTGAAATGATACAGGACCAATTGAAGCAAACCAAAGGAAGGGAGTGGCATAGGCTGCTAAAACAGAAAAGAAAAGAATTGGTACAATTTGATGAAATGCATTGGAATAAGATGCGAATGGCAATGAGGCAAAAAATCAGCTCTTGGGGGACAAAGTCAGTTAAACAATTGGCAAGATATCTGAAAAAGGAAAAGGAGAAGTCGTATATACGAGCATTAAAGAGCACCAATGGAGTGATACAGGAGGGCAAGGAGGAGATAGAGAAGATTATGAAAGACTTTTATGAAAAACTGTACAAACAAGGAGAGGTTAGTAGGATACCAATAGAAGTGGGACAGAAAGTAAGTGAAGAGGACAAAATTTACTTAAATGCAGAAATTAGTCAAGAGGAGGTGGAAAAGGTTATTAAGGGGTTAAAGTCAAGGCGCCGGCCCCGACGGGTATTCGGTGAATTTTATAAAACATATATGCATGAATTGTTACCATATTTGTGGAACTTTTTAATGAAGTGTTGTTAAACCAGGTTATCCCACAGTCTTGGAAGATATCGGAGATTGTGACAATTCCAAAGGCCGGTCGAGACGAGACCTGCCCGGAGTCCTATCGCCCCATAAGTCTAGCGAATCAAGACTATAAAATATTTGCAAAGGTATTGGCAAACAGATTGGAGAAAATATTACCTAAAATTATTGGGGGGGATCAATATGGGTTTGTTAAAAAAAGACGGATAAGTGAACCAATTAGGAATGTAATGAATGTGCTACACCATGCTATTGCAGCCAAGAGGAAGCTAGGAATACTAAAATTGGATGTGTATAAGGCATTTGACAAGGTGAATCATGTCTATTTGTATGAGGTATGTAAAGAACTAAATCTGGGGAATAGCTTTTGTGAGGTGATTAGGAGTTTATATATAGGGAGTGAGGCGTATATAAGAGTTAATGGCAATAGGACGGAAAAGATTAGGATATCGAATGGAACTAAACAAGGTTGTCCACTATCTCCAATGTTATTTGTATTGGTAATAGAAACATTAGCGAATAAGATAAGACAAGATACAACGTGGAAAGGATATAAGATAGGGGGGATAGAGACGAAACTAAATTTATTTGCGGACGATGCAATTATATTAACCCAGTCCCCCTTAGAGATGGTAAAAGCAATGAAGGGAACGTTGAGAGAGTTCGAGAGGCAGTCAGGGCTTAGGGTGAATATGGAAAAGTCGGAGATAATGTTTATAAACACAGGCCCAAGGGAACAGATTGAGGTAAGGAAAGAGACAGGGTTAAAATTAGGAATAAAGAGAATGAAATATCTAGGAGTGTGGATTTATAAGAATGAGGAGAAAATAGTAGATGTAAATTATGGACAGATCTGGAAAAAAGTCCTGAAACAAATTAAAAGTTGGAAACACAAAAGTCTGAGGAGAATGGCGAAAATAAGAGCGGTTAAAATGATGATATTGCCTAAATTCATGTATTTAGCCCAGGCTTTGCCAGGAGCTCTTTCAGGAGTTAAGATAAAAGAATGGGACAGAAAAGTGAACCGGTGGGTGGAAGGAGACAAGAAACCACGGATAAGGAAAAAATGGTTGATAGCGAGTGAGAAGGAAGGAGGTTGGGGAATTCCAAGCTTAGAGCTATATAGAGATGCATTTCAGATAGAAAGGCTGATAGAGCTACAGGTGGAAGATAAAAAATAGGTGAAATTGGAGAGAGAAGTGAATGCAATTAGATCGGAGGAACTGATATTCAGGAGATGGGGAAAAGGCAAGGTGGATAAATTGACAGGGCCTATGAGAGCCACTTTGGAGGTGTGGAGGAGGTGGCAAGGGAGGATGGCACCGGGAGTCTCAAAGGTAGCCTCGCTACAGGTAATGAACCCTAAAAAGGAGGAAAATCTAAGCAGAGTAATAAGGGAATTGAAAGGAAAGGGGGTCACAAGATTGGAGCAATTAGTGGATGAAGGGGGTAGAATTAGGAGAGATAAGTTAGAGAACTGGTTGGGACAAAGGTGGTGGTTGCAAATCTGGGCAATATGTGAATTTCTTATGCAAAGGGAGGTTAGAGAGGCAATGCAAAGAGAGGACACTGCTTTTGAAAGGCTGGTAAGGGAATGGAAGGAAGGGAAAAGGACTCAGGTGGGAAAGATATATAAGCTGTTAGTAGTGTCAGGAGAAAGCCCGGTACAAGAATTAACCAAATTGTGGGAGAGGGAAGTCCAAGTATCAGAATTAGAGATGGAAAGGATAATGGGAAATATCGCAAAAATCAAAAACACAAGAGTCAGGGAAATGAGAAGGAAACTCCTGCATAAGTGGTATCGGACTCCGGCCCAATTGACATACTTTTCTCAAAACGTGAGCAGTCAATGTTGGCACGGGTGCCAAGTGAAAGGGGTATACATGCACCTGATTTGGGAATGTGCAGTAGTGCAGAGATTTTGGAAAGAGGTACAAAGGGAAATTAATAAGGCACTGAACATAAATTGGGTAATTACAAAGGAGATTGCGATATTGGTGAGAAAAAGTGACTTGGGCGATTATGGAGGAATTAAGGAGGCCATGATTGAAAGCGCACAGTCTGTTATAGTTCTGGGTTGGAAGGACTCCTCCAAATGGACAATTAAGAATTGGCTGCGATACCTGGTAGAACACATTCAATTTGAAATTATGGAGATTAGGGTTAATGAGATGGAGGAGAATAAATTGCAGGAATTGTTGGGGCGATGGGACCGGGTAAGACAATATATTGTTGGGAAAACCCGAGATCAAGATACGAGGAATAAACTGGATCTACTGTTTAATTTGTAACGTAAACTGTCCAAAGGCTTGAAGGCTTGAAGGGAAAGAAGAATGGCGATGAAACCCTCAGAAGGGGTGGAGGGGTGTGGATGATTGTGAGGGTGGAAGGGGCACTTTCACAGTGCACTGTTTTGTTATGTTTTGTTGTTTGGATGTGGTTTTTATTCTGTATGTAAAAAATCAATAAAAATATTCTTTAAAAAAAAAAAGGATAACGACCGGAGATATCCACCCCTACTCATTACACCTGCATAATGTCGACAGACTTTACCTTCCCAGAAAATCAGGAGGCCGAGGGCTTCTGCAAGTGAAATAAATGGTAGAAGAAGAGAAACATGCACTGGCAGATTGTGTAAAAGGCAGTCAAGAACCAACATTGAGGGAAGTCAATAGTAGTAAACTGCTTAAAATGCAAAAGGCAAAGAGTGAATACCGTAAAAACACAATCCAGAGCAGAAGATAAAACTAGCTAAAGAAGGCACTCCATGGACAGTTTCTGGCAAACATTGAGAGCCAAATTGACAAAGAAAAAACATGGCTGTGGCTCACAAATGTAACTTTGAAAAAGGAGACAGAGGGCCTGATTCTGGCAGCCCAAGAACAATCCATCAGAACAAATGCCATCAAAGCCAGAATTGAAAAGTCAATGACAGATCCCAAATGTAGACTCTGTAAGGAAGCAGATGAAACAATAGATCACATCCTCAGCTTCTGTAAGAACATTGTACAGACAGACTACAAGCAGAGGCATAACTCCGTTGCTCAGATGATTCATTAGAACCTGTGCCACAAATACCATCTGCTTGCAACAAAGAACTGGTAAGATCACAAGCCGGAAAAAGTTACAGATAATGAGCATGCCAAACTCCTACGGGACTTCCGGATTCAGACAGACAGAGTTTTGGATCATAATACTCCTGACCTCACAATTGTGTTAAAAAAACAAAGTATGGATTGTTGATGTTGCAATCCCAGGTAACAGCAGGTTTGCAGAGAAACAACTGGAAAAGCTGGCACGATATGAGGATTTAAATATAGAACCGCAAAGACTCTGGCACAAGCAGTAAAGGTGGTCCCAGTGGTGATCGATTCACTGGGTACAGTGCCTAAAGACCTGACGAAATTACCAACTACCAGCTGCAGAAGGCCACCTTGCTGGGATCTGCACGCATTATTCGCTGATACATCACACTGTCCTAGACACTTGGGAAGTGTCCGACGTGTGAGCCAATACAACAGCCAGCAGAGTGTCTGCTGTGGACTCATCTTGTTGTGTTTCAAATAATAATATCAATTATAATAAAGTCCTATATGGCCTAGGTTAATTGAATTGTATTTCCATTTATGATCTTATCAAAACACATCGCTCAACTGGAGAGGATCTTCTCTCTGTCGCATCACCCACTCAATCTCATTTGGTGGGAACAAGGGAGAAAGCCATTTCAGTGGCTGCTCAAAGACTCTGGAACTTCCTTCCTAGGATGGCCCCATCCCTGCTTGCCTTTTGTAGGCAAGAGGACTGCTGAGGTGGGCTGTTGGGAACAGTGTGGTTGATATTTTAGGCTGGGTGTGATTTAATGCATTTTAATATTTTAATGTTTAATGGTCTTAATGACCCAAATGATTTAATTGCTTTTTGTTATTCGATTTATGCTGAAATGATTTTACATTCTTTTAAATTGCACACATTGTTTTATATTTGTTAGTTACCCTGAGTCCTGATATCAAGAGAAAGGTGAGCTAAAAATAAAGTAAGTAAATAAATATTTTGGGGAAGAGTAAATGTTTCCTACCTCACTATGAAGATTAACAGAATAACAGAATATATGTGTATTCAGATGTGAACTCTGTCTTATTCTGTCATAGGCTAGAGCATGGCTTTTGACATACATATATGGTGAGCTGGAAAAGCGGTGAGAATATAAACAGGAGTATAAATACAGAAAAAACAGTTATATATCTTCAGGCTTAAATGCAAAAAAAGGAATAACAGTGTAAGAATATGGGTCAATCAGAATGAGGCATCCTAGTTCTTTAAAAATCTGAGATGATGCAAAATCTGTGATTCATTGAGATGTAGGTGGGCCCTTCTCCCACTGTTGCCAGGAGGCACATAGTGCACCCATCTCATGCCAATTAGTGTTCCATCTGCATAGCTGGAAAGATAACATTAACACCACACAGGGACAATTACTGTCCGTAGTGAGAAAACCATTCATAATGCCTTTTCAACCTAAATGGAGAGAGTGTAAGATTTTCCTAATGAACTCTAACTCAGCAACTTCACGTTCCAGTTTCTCTCCAAATGCTTTAGAAAGTATGGTGACTCTCAGGTCAGCTATAAACTGTCATGGCCAAATGAAATGCTCTCCCTACTATTATTGAATGTTTTCCTTTACAGCATCTGATTTGAGGCCATTTATTCTCTTGCACAGAAACTCCTTGGCCTGTGTAGCCACTATATAAAACCTGACTGAAAGAAAAGAATACAAAGAAGGTTTTCAATCTATGGTTTTCCTCTAATACCATAAAACAAAACAAAAGAACTGGTCATTAACCACAACATACTCTCAGCGTTCTGAGTATTTTAACATTTGCTTTTTTAAAAAAGGAAATGCATTTCTACTACTGAAGCTGAGAAGACATACATGGAAGTATGAGGGCAATGAAATCTCAGAAATCAATGGTGTGCTTATGCATTCAGAATGCCTAGTGATAAGATGACACTTGATACTCTGTTTAAAATTCCCCCTTCTCCAGTAAACAGAAGCAGAATAAAGAATAATAAAAAAATATGCTCATATTTATTTAATTTATGTGAACTGTAGAATTCAGCTTATCCATTTGGTCTACCATAATGAAAAAAATATTTATTTAGGGACTATCAAGTGTTGGGGCTTTATTGAAAGCAAGACTATGGCAACCCACCTCTGAGTATCTTTTGCCTATAAAAAAACCCCACATAAAATCCATGGATTCCTATAAATCAGGGGTTCCCAACATTTAGACCTCCAGGTGTTTTGGACTTCAGCTCCCACAATTCCTAACAGCTGGTAAGATGGCTGGGATTTCTGGGAGTGAAGTCCAAAACATCTGGAGGACCAAAGGTTGAGAACCAATGCTATAAGTCAAGAGTAGAAATGCAAATAATGTTAAAACAATTGAGAATTAGTCAAAAAGCAAAATGAATGTTAGACAGATGAGATTTTTTGTAGTTGTGGCTTATTATGCCATAAAGATGTCATAAGGAGGAGAAAAACAGGCTTGTTTTATGCTGCCCTGGAAACTAGGACCCGGAGCAATGGGTTCATATTGCAGGAAAGGAGAATCCACCTGAGCATTAGGAAGAACTTCCTGACTGTAAGAGGTGTTCAACAGTGGAACTCTCTGCCTTGGAGTGTGGTGGAAGCTCCTTCCTTGGAAACTTTTAAACAGTGTTTGGATGGCCATCTGTCCGGAGTGCTTTGATTGTGCTTTTCCTGCATGGTAGGAGTTTAGACTAAAAAGGCCGTGTGGTCTCTTCCAATTCTATTATTTTATGATTCTATGCACAAAGTTCAAATGTAGCTGTTTGTGCAAAAAATAGCATTTTCTGTGCAAAAACTAATGACCAAAATTTACTAAGACAATTACAAATGCATAACCTACAGCTATGCATTCATCACTGATTTATGTGACTGGTTCCAATGTATTCATTATTTTACAAAGGGAACATCTAAGGACTGTACAAAATTCCCTAGCCCAAATTTTTTAGACAGCAGACATTGCAAGCAACAGGTTTCAGTTCTGCTTCTTTGTGCTTCGTGCTTCCTTGCAACAACTTTGTGCTTCTACCATTTTAAAGTTGATCTCTCTTTCTTTCTTGCTCCATGTGAATGTGCATTTATATATTATTTGTTATTTATAAAGTACATTTCTATTTAAGAACACATAACAAAGAATGGGAGAGGGTTCAGATTACCTGCATTTCAGTGGGAGAATTCACTTTGAGTGTTTCGAGTTAAAAGCTCTGTCACAGAACAAATTAAACTTTTAAGTCAAGATAGCACTGTACTTTCATCATTAACAATTACCTATACCAGTTATTCAGAAGGTGCCCTCCACATGTATTGGACTATATCTCCCATAACTCTCAGTGAGCAGCAGAAGGCACTAGGTTAGGGAAGACTAGTGTGTACCTTCTCTTAGATGCCAATGTGGATTGCAATTTGTTCCTGAAAGCAACTCCCATTCTTAGAACCAACTTTCCATATAGTAGATGGGCAATATGTCTTTAATATCATGATGTTTTTTCTTCTCACAAGGATTTGTGCCTAACATACACGAACAAGACGTCCCTACACTGCATTGATCATTTACTTGATCCTTCAGTTGTTTCTCAATACTAGGGTTACAAGAACAATTACAACATACTCTGTGCATTTGTTGGCAGAATTATTCTGTTATTCATCCAAGTGAGTGGCATTCCTCTATCTTCTTCATGCCTGAAGAGGTAAATTATATATTTTGTCTGAACTGGAGTTTTTTAAAAAAAATGTTCATTTCTGTTTTAAAATACTGTATTCATCTATTATTTTTGGTTCTGCATTTCTTTTGAAGCTCTCACAGGTTGAGTGGTGATAAGCAAATGCTTTAAAATATCCAAATAAAATAATAAATATTAGTTTGCAGACTGGCTGCTTGTCATTGACACACTGATTCAAAACTCAGTTACAGAGCAGTATTTACAGCAATACTCATTTAGACTCATGCATCATATACTACAGATATTAATGTGTAAGATGTGTTCGATCATAAAGCTTAAATCTTGGGTCTTGAAACACAAGATGACAGAAACAGAAAAAGTCCCTGGTTTTTGTATACATTTTGCATTTGTTGTTTATTCTTTCAGTCGCTTCCGACTCTTCGTGACCTCATGGACCATCCCACGCTAGAGCTCCCTGTCGGCCGTCACCTCCCCCAGCTCCGTCAGAGTCAAGCCAGTCACTTCAAGGATACCATCCATCCATCTTGCCTTTGGTTGGCCCCTCTTCCTTTTTCCTTCCATTTTCCCCAGTATCATTGTCTTCTCTAAGCTTTCCTTTCTTCTCATGATGTGGCCAAAGTACTTCATCTTTGCCTCTACTATCCTTCCCTCCAATGAGCAGCCGGGTTTTATTTCCTGAAGTATGGACTGGTTGGATCTTCTTATGGTCCAAGGCACTCTCAGAACTTTCCTCCAACACCACAGTTCAAAAGCATCTATCTTCCTTCACTCAGCCTTCCCTAAGGTCCAGCTCTCACATCCATAGATTATTATGGGGAATACCATTGCTTTTACTATACGGATCTTTGTTGCCAATGTGATTTCTCTACTCCCAAGAAGTAAGTGTCTTCTGATTTCCTGGCTGCAGTCTGTGTCTGCAGTAATCTTTGCACCTAGACATCCAACGTCTGTCACTGCCCCCACGTTTCCCCCCTCTATTTGCCAGTTATCAATCAGTCCGGTTGCCATAATCTTGGGTTTTTTTTTAAAGTTTAACTGTAACCCAGCTTTTGCATTTTCTTCTTCCACCTTGATTATAAGGCTCCTCAGCTTTTGTATATAAACTGTCGTATTGGGATACATAGTTCCATTATGTTACATCACGACATTGCTTGGGAAAGTGTACTGCAGACCATATCAAGAGTTTCCTCAAACCCTGGAACTTACAACATCTGACTCAGCAGATATGCTGGGAAATGATAGAAATAATAGTTCAATACATCTAGGAGTCATCAGGTTGTTAAATGTTTATCTCCCTTTCTATTGTTTTTAATCCCCTCTTGTTTAATTAAATGGATTGTATCTGAGTGACAAGTGGCATATATTATTGTTTGCTCTCAAAACAATTTCATGATGCAGGGCATTGGCATATCTGTGTTTCAGACTCAAAAATAAGGCCACAACTTGTCCTGAATCCCACAGTTGCTCAGAGATTTGAACACAGTTCTTCCCATCAGCTTTGCACAGTAGACACTTGCATCATTTTAACTACATTTACTGTGTCACATCTAGCTATGTTACACATTTTGCAATGTTAATGTTAGGAGAAGAATGCTTTTGAAAATACTAGTTGCCCAGTTGTCTTGTACTAAGGATGCTGCATTTCTTTAAAAAGTGTCCATCTTCTGGGTTGCTGTAGGTTTTTTGGACTGTATGGCCAAGTTCTAGAAGCATTATCTCCTGACGTTTTGCCTGCATCTATGTCAGGCATCCTCAGAGGTTGTGAGGTCCTGCCACTGATGCAGGCAAAACGTCAGGAGAAAATGCTTGTAGAACATGGCCATACAGCCCGAAAAACCTACAACAACCCAGTGATTCTGGCCATGAAAGCTTTCAACAATACATTGTCCATCTTCTGTATTTCCCTTCTTAAAGAAAGACAGATAGAAATCAACCATGGCTGTATATTTTTGCAGTAGCAAAAGATTGTGCATTTACCAGGTCATTATTAAACAGATCATAGTACTTGAATTACAAATTGCTATGTTTCCCTCATTATATGGAATATATAAAATACAAGTTTGCTTTAGTGAAGATATCTAGGTGTAACAAGGTATGTGAATGTTTTTAAATGGCAGTTAATTCTCCAATGAGTGGGATACTAGTGGGTTTTGTTTTTGTTATATGCCTTCAAGTCAATTCTGACTGATGGCAATCCTGTTACAGAATTTGTTGGATGGATTATTTTCAGAAGAGGTTTACCATTGCCTACTTCTTAAGCTGGGAGAGCATGACTTGCCCAATGGGTTTTCATGGCTGAACAGAAATTCAAACTCTGCTCTCCCAGAATCCTAGTCCAACACCTCATATTGGTCTCAGAGGGTGTTAGATTTCAACCTTAGAATCATTTTTGAAAGCTTCCTGGATTCAAGGTATTCCACTGAGCATGAAGGTTATGAGGCCCAATCACTGCATTGAGTAAACATATTTGTCAGTACTGTAGCTTCAATATTTCCTCTTGGGGTTCAGTTCTGCAGTCTGTTCTGCCACAATCAAATCCAGGCTAGGTGACTGAAGAATTGTGAATTTCAAATCAACAGACAACAAGAGAACATGAACAAGATGAAACCAAAACAAAATATGTTCTGTCTGGAAGAGCACCAATCCATTCAGTTTAGTAAGCATTTTTCAATCATCGGTGTTATCTGAGTTTTTGTTGTTTGCTTAATTGAAGTTAGACTCTGTCATTAGCAGCTCCATCTTATGTCATTCACTTCCTTCAAATGAATTTGTCTTAAGTGCAAATGATATTCCTGCTCTTCTGGGAAAATTGCATAGCAACGAGAAGGAGAGAGAATCAACCAGTTTCTAAAACAGCATCTATGCTGTCACAATTCAATCCAATCACCTCAACTTTCTTATCTTCACAGTTTCTCTAACTGGGCTAGGACACTATCAAAAGACCAAATCTTAAAGGCCTTGCTATGACAGCTGCTTGGAAAGGCTTCTAATGAAATGTTGATGAAAGATGAGAAATATTTAATAGAAGCAGATGTCTCTTTTCAAATCTGTTCTACTCAAAACTTAACTATATCATTTTCATGAGGGTGCCAAGAGTATCAAAATTTGGCATCCGGAAAACGAAAACTGTATTATCTGAATAAATTATGCAGAGCATGCAAGCAAATTTAGGATATTCAGGTGACAGAGGCAATGAATGGTAGAAAATGGGGAGGAGGGCTAAAGTAGGACAGGGTCACAGGTATGATAGATTTGTTTGTGCTTTCAAGACAAGACAGCAATATTCTGCTTGATGTATTGTAACAGGGTGACTTATACACATATAATCAAAAGACAGAGCATAAGTACCAAACCAGTGGTCTATCATACCTCAGATTCTGTTCACAAGTACCATAGAAAGCCCCAAAGTGTCATAACACAGTCCTGTGCATGCTCCCCAGAAACATATCACTCTTCCCACACAAGTCTCTTCCCACAAAAGTCTCTTAGGTATCCCGGTGATCTCGGGGCGGGGAGAGTTCGGTAGGCGCAGGCCGTATGCGAGATCAACTGCAAGAACTAGACGGAGTCACTGTACGACTGTACGACTCAGCCTGACCTGCGTCCTATCCCCAGACATGCTGTTGATAGACATCCAGCTATCTCCCCTTCCTTTCTGGTGCTGGTGAACGCCCGATCCATCCGGAACAAGACCACGACCATCAGGGAATTTTGTGAAGACACCAAAGCGGACCTATTCTGCGTAACCGAGACTTGGCTTCAGGACAGCGACAACATCTGTCTCCAGGAAATGGTCCCCCCTGATTACGTTGCCACGCACCAGAATAGGAACTGGGGATGGGGGGGGGGTGGCAATACTCTCCCGTGATGGATTACACCTTAGAGCGATCCCTGCGCTGACCACCTCGGGGCTTGAAAGTGTCTGCCTGGTGTGGGATTCCCAGGAGAGCCTAGCCGTCCTTCTGGTGTACCGTGCGCCTAGCGCACCAGCAGAAAGCCTGGCGCGGCTGCTGGAGACTGTATCGGAGTGGGCATTGAGGTTTCCCAGGCTTATCGTTCTGGGGGACTTCAATGTCCACGCCGATGCAGCCTCCGTTCCATCTGCAGCCGCGGACCTAATTTCGACCATGGCGACATTAGGCCTCTCCCTTTGTAGCTCGGGACCCACACACTCGGCCGGTCACACCCTCGACTTGGTTTTCAGCGCGGGGGTTCAAGTGCCCTAGCCTCCGTAATAGAGGTTCCATGGTTGGACCACTGTGCTCTAAAGATCCGGGTTGAGCAACCACCTCCCCCATGCAAGGGCGCTGAACGGATTATGGTTCGCCCAAAGAGACTTATGGAACCCGAAAGGTTCCTGAATGCTCTGAGGGACCTGGAGTCTATCAGCATCTCAGTCGATGAGCAGGTTCAATCCTGGGACACCTCATTAGCTAGAGCTCTCGACGAGATTGCCCCTAGACGCCCTCTCCGACCCCGCAAGCATCGATCCCCTCGTATACAGAAGATCTTAGGTCGATGAAGCGGGAGAGGAGACGGCTAGAGTGCGTGTGGAGGAAATTCCGTGACGGAGCCTCACTATCGGCTTATAAGCTATTTTAAAAAGCTTATGAGCGTGCTGTCAAGGCGGCAAAAATGTGTTCTTCTCCGCCTCGATAGCGTCTGCCAACTCACGCCCGGCTCAGTTATTCAAAGTAATTTGGTCTCTGATGACGGTCCCTACAGTCCCAAAAAATAGTGATCAGGCCCTTACCACCGGTGCTTTCCAGAGTTTTTTCACAGACAAGATACTGAGCCTCCGCCGGGACCTTCCTGCCACAGTTGATACAGTAAGGGAACTTGAGACCCCGTGGCCCTCCGCCGTGCCCACCCTCAACCGGTTTCGGCCACTGGACGCAGATGCTGTTGATAAGATAGTGGCTGCAACCAGGCCTACCACCTGCTCCCTTGACCCGCGCCCCTCCTGGATTGTTAGATCTTGCCTGGAGGGGTTGCGTGGGCCTCTGTTGAACATCGTAAACAGCTCCCTTGAGCAAGGAGTATTTTCAGAGTGCTTAAAAGAGGCGGTGGTAGCTCAATTGCTGAAAAAAACGTCATTAGATCCTGCGGTTCCCTCCAACTACCGACCAGTGTCGAATCTTCTGTACCTGGGGAAGGTAGTTGAGAGGGCAGCAATGGAGCAGTTGCAGTCCTTCTTAGATGATGCAACATGGCTAGACCCCTTCCAGTCCGGCTTCCGTCTGGGGCATGGGACGGAGACGGTCCTGGTCTCCATCACAGACCAACTCCGCTGCCAGCTCGACCAAGGCACCCGCTGCTCGTGTTATTGGACCTCACGGCAGCGTTTGACACGGTCGACCCCAATCTTTTGATCCACCGCCTGGCCATGGCTGGAGTGAGGGGGACAGTCCTGAAATGGCTGACCTCCTTCCTCCACCAGCAGTCTCAGCGTGTGAGGAGGGGCGAGGTGGTCTCTGAGGGCTCCCCATTAGTTTGTGGAGTTCCGCAGGGGGCCATTCTTTCCCTTCTGTTATTTACCATCTACATGCAGCCCCTTGCGCAGCTGGTGCGGAGTTATGGGCTTGAGTGTCACCAGTATGCGGACGACACTCAGCTCATTCTGAGGATGGAGGGCAGGCCTGGATCTGTCCCCGATAATTTCCAACGCTGCCTCGAAGCCGTTACTGGATGGCTGCGAGCCAGTAGGTTGAGGGTGAATCTGGCGAAGACGGAGATCTTGTGGCTAGGCCGCCCGGGTGGTGGGGATGTCCAGCTTCCGACCCTGGACGGTGTGGCGTTATGCCCATCGCCTTCCGTAAAGAGCCTGGGGGGCCATTTGGACTCCCAGCTGACCATGGAGACCCAGGTCTCTGCGGTCAGCAAGCTAGCGTTTTACCATCTTAGACAGGCAAGGAGGCTGGCCCCCTACCTATCCCGGAACAACCTGGCCACGGTGATCCAAGCCACGGTTATCTCGAGGCTGGATTACTGTAACGCGCTCTACCTTGGCCTTCCCTGTCAGTGACCCAGAAGCTCAAGCTCGTGCAGAACACTGCCGCCTGGCTCCTGTCTGGCACGCCAGCAGGTTGCCACATAACACCTACTTTGCAGGATCTGCACTGGCTGCCAATTGAGCACCGGATCACTTTCAAGGTGTTGGTTCTTACCTTTAAGGCCTTGCACGGCCTGGGGCCAGCGTATCTGAGGGACCGTCTCTCCCCATATTGCCCGCGGAGATCACTTGGTTCCGAGGATACCAACCTTTTGGCTGTCCCCTCCGCAAAGGCAGCCAAACTTACATCCACTCGTCGAAGGGCATTCTAGGTGATTGCACCAACACTCTGGAATGCCCTTCCTGCAGATATGCACGCCATCCACGACCTGCTCCCCTTCAGGCGTGCGTGCAAGACCCACCTGTTCCAGATCGCCTTCCAGGTGTAGGTCCTAGTGGTACGCACCCCCCTGCTGGAAGCGACTTTTA
Source organism: Anolis apletophallus (assembly GCA_030556195.1). Taxonomy (NCBI): domain Eukaryota; kingdom Metazoa; phylum Chordata; class Lepidosauria; order Squamata; family Anolidae; genus Anolis; species Anolis apletophallus. The sequence continues at coordinate 53,067,683 of JARBWK010000006.1, read as the reverse complement.
CCCCAGGTCGCTTTTAACTGTTGTTGTTTATTGTGACATTTTAATGATGTTTTTATGCTCTGTTTTTATTCTGTTGCTGTTTTACGCTGTGCTTTTTTGGTATTGTGAGCCGCTCCGAGCCCGCCGGGAGTGGCGGCATAGAAGCCTAACGAAATAAATAAATATAAACTTGAATTCTATCTGTTAGAACCAATTACAATCTTATCGCATTGAGAAATTTCTCCTGCTGCCCACCTTCGATTCCTCCTTCTGGATCACCTTCCTGTGGTTCAGGCCCTTTCCGTCCAGTTTGCCTGCCTCCTATCCTTGGATCCTGATTCTTTTTTCCTCAAGAACTCAGCTTTCAGATGAAGGTGCATGAAACAAACATAGATTAATACATTGGTAAGAAACTGGCTCTTTCTCTCTGGCTTTTTGGAATGATGGAAGACAACCAGGATCAATTCTCCATAAGATTGTCTTATCTGTTTGGAGCTACATCATCCCAGGAGATTTGCATTGCTATTCATCAAGCAACAAATTGCAAACAAGCAAAATTCCTATGTCAGAAGGGTATCTTAGAACAGCATATGGAATTTTCTGGTAGTTTTTATGTCAGAAGAGAGTAGGGGGAGTATCAGATGTCCTTCTTAAAAACAGAATCCTTATAGTGATTATTAACTAAAGTCGCTCCATGCATAAATTGGATTTCGATTTTAAATTTTCATTTCCTGAACTAGAAGTCTATTCACAGGAGCAGACCAACATGTTTTTTGATTTTTGCTCCTTCCTCATTCAACCTTCTACTAATTTTATATAGAAGCTTTACAGAGAATTGAAACTTCTGATTTATCTAGATGACAGTTTTAAAGCATAGTGCACTGCTTAGTAAAGTCTTTAAAATACATAAAGTTTTTTTTTTAAAAATCAGCTTTGAGTGATTAAGCAGAGGGTGTATGTGTTGACTTAATCAATTTCTCTTGATGTTCTTGGAGTTAACATACTGTAATATCTAATTTATTGTCAAATATAAAACAATCTCATTCTAATTCTAACCACAGAGGAATTGATGTCAGTATGCCAGCAGTGACTAGCAGCTTCACAGCAAGAAAATTAATTACTTAATGGGGATCCAGAAATAAATTGCAAAGGAGATTCTGGATTGCAAGGATTAAAACTGGCAGCTGAAGAGATCCATACAATGAATGGGCAACTATTGCGTGTGAATTGTGGAAATGTTTAGTTGGTAACTGAAAAGCAGTAGTAGGAGCAGTCTATGAGGGTGGATAATGGGAGACCCAGGTAAGACAAAAGGAAATACTTATTCACTAACCCCCCTAAACTATATTGATGATATGAGCAGGAAAGTGATACTGCTGTGATCATCTGCAGGTGAACTTTGGAAAGCATCTGTTTGGCTACTGAGTGAAGAGAATGCTGGACTACTCGTAAAAGGATCAACCTAGAAAATATCTCTTCTTACATTTTACAGTTTGTCCAATCAGGGATTTGCCAACAAAGGTGAAATTGAGAAGGGTTCTAAATTATGCAGAAAACTGACCCTGCATAGCTTACAAAATCAGATTCTGGTACCTTTGTGGTATCTAGATTGCCCTACACAAGTGACATGCCATAGAGGACATATTTTCACTTTTCATCATCATGTGAATATTGATAATGCATCCATTAGTTTTTAGGCATTTGTGGAAAGTAACCAGGACATTTATGTGTATCATGCACAATAAAAATTTTCATACTATACAGCTACCGTATTCTTATTCTAGTTGAACTGCCAGGTAACAGTCTGTGGAATCCTGGGGTTTATAATTTAGGGAGGTTCCAGGATTCAAAAGGATATTGCTATGGCAGTTAAAGTAAAATTATAGTATCATGGTGTGGTATGGAAGGGCCCATACAATATGATATGATGATTAACTTTAGATGGAAGTTATTTTTTTAAAGAATTCTACCTGAAAATAGCAGAGCATCCAAAAATACAAACAGGATACTTAATTAGTCAGCTCACAGCAAGCTGAATGGTGAAGTGTGTGGCTGCAAAATAATTTTGAGCCTAGCAGGCAAAGATGCAGCGTTCAATCTTTAAAGTTACCAAGAGGTTTATTTACAAATAAGAACTACATTCCTTGATAGAAAAGAATTGGGTCTAAGCTTCTCTCTAACTTCATAACTTCTAAGTTCCAAAACAAGAAGAAAAACCTCCGAATACTACATCTCTTCTTTCACACAGATCTGAATGCAAAGATGAAAAAGCAGAAGTCTTAAACAAGGGCATGCAACCTGAAGAGTATCCATTCTATACCACCAATCAGGACGAGAGCAGAAAGAAAGAAAGAAAGAAAGAACATATTAGATGCATTCCAACTGACATTCAGTAATTGGAGTGTGTGGGGAGGGGGTGTCCCTCAGCCTATTTTAAAGCTAACGAACTGTTCCTCATTGAGGACTGTAGACTTGGGCAGTGTGGGATTTAATTTTAACATATTTCACTCCCATTCTTAAAAATATTATTTTCCAAAGTTATCCATGCACATTAGCAATCTTGATAAGATATTTTCCTAGCTGCAATCATTGTGAAAAGTGTTTCCCTCAAACGCTAGTTTCATTTGAAATTGCTTATAGGAATGATTTTCTTGTCATATACTTTTTCAGCATGCTAACACTTCAAATTTAATCTAACTTCCTAACGTATCATATTTGTTGCTCTAAGTTGTTCATCGCATGAACCTACCACCAAACTCCAAAGAACCGCCTAATGTGCAAGTTAGATTTATTTACTGAGCACAATTATAATGAGCATCTTGGTACTGTCTAACTGAAGCTACATTCAGTTACTTACACGTCACAGTCAGTGGCTGCAGATAAATGGCCATCTGGCTACAGTGGAAACCTTACTTGGTTGCAGAAAAAGCCTGCACCTGAAGATGCAGCCAGTTATCTTTTAAAATGTTTAGTTAAGTTATGTTGTATCATAAAAAGAAAGATAGAAAAACAGGGAGGGAGGATATAAAATGGATTGGTAAATGTATGTGTAGTTTTCCCTATACAGATGTAGATTGGATTTTATACAATACAGAATGCCTCATAGAATCATAGAGTTGGAAGAGACCACATGAATGAATGAATGAATGAATGAATGAATGACTATTCAATAACTTTAACTAACTTTAACTAACTTTAAATAACTATAATGCATAGGTTCTTTCTATTGCAATTTCCAGTGTGAGAGGGTATATCAAATTACAGAAAAACATTTAGACAAATAATGACATTGGACATACAGACATATAGATTCTATGCAACTACATTGGATTTACAATTACAGGGCTAACAAACAGACAAAGGGGAATTACATTTTCACTCAACATTCACACCACATGTACATGCATCCATCATCATGCAACCAAATATTATTACCACATCTTTTTCTCCCTCTTTGGAGAAGCACCTGTTAGGCCAGACCCTGCTTTCCTGCAGCCTGCCAACGCACAGTTCCATAATTTCCATAACGCCATAACTTCAAAATGCCAAAACTTCTTCCCTAAGAACAATGCCAAGGACCAGATCTCTGATTTCCATACAGCAGAACCCGACTCCTTGCACAAATTCTAAGGCTCCAAAGGCACACTTCTTCCTCCTCCCTTGAGAAAGAAGCCCCAAAGTGACTAGACTGCTCCCGTGCAAATCTGCCAATATCCATAGGTACACTATTTCTCTCCTTCCCATAGAGCAGAGCATAGCAGGTGGAACAGACTCCTCAGGACTGCCACACTTTGACCATTATTAGACTGAGTCTTTTATAGGAATATTCTGTTAACGTAGTCCCAAAGTTGTAAATGAATGATAGACGTCTTCCATCCTGGATCCATCTCAGTTTCCTCACCAGATGTTGACTCTTCTTGATTAGTGTGGACAAACACAAGGCTTGTGTTGACTTCCTTCTTAACATAAGGAATGTTGTAAACATTTCCTTAACTTGAGAGAACCATTGTCACAGTTCTTATCAATTCTCGTTAGCAGGTTTTGATCACAGTTCCAGCAAGCAGGTAGTTAGTCATTGTAGGCCTTAATATTATACTGGTGCTTCCAGAATTATTAACTCCAGCCATACATCCTTCCATTCTTCCATTCACTCCCACACATCATATTAAATTCCTTTTTATCAAATGTGCACATTAAATTTCTTATTACAATCTAGTCTAACCACCTGCCATGCAAGAAAAGCACAATCAAAGCACCTCTGACAGATGGCTATCCAGCTTCTGTTTAAAAGTTTCCAAGGAAGGAGCTTCCACCACACTCCAAGGAGGAGTGTTCCACTGCTGAACAGTTCTTACAGTCAGGAAATTCTTCCTCATGTTCAAGTGAAATCTCCTTTCCTGTAGTTTGAAGCCATTACTCCGCATCCTAGTTTCCAGGGCAGCAGAAAACAAGCCTGCTTCCTCTTCCTTACGACATCCTTTTGTATATGTATACATGGCTTGGCTATCATATCTCCTCTCAACCTTCTCTTCTACAGGCTAAACGTCCCCAGTTCTTTACGATAGTCCTCATAGGGCATGGTCTCCAGACCTTTGATCATTTTACTTGCCCTCCTCTTGACACCTTCCAGGTTGTCAATATGACTTCCCTCAATCTATACTCCTTTTGATGCAGCCCAAAATCCAATTTTTAGCTGCATCACACTGTTGTCTCGTGTTCAACTTGTTGTCCCCTGAGACTCCAAGGTCTTTTTCACATGTTGAGCTAGGCATCACCCATCCTGTATCTTTGCATTTCATTTTTTTCTGCTTCAGTGTAGTATTTTATATTTGTTCTTGTTGAAATTCCTTTTGTTATTTTTGGCCCAACTCTCTAAGCTGTTATGGTCATTTTGAATTCTGATCCTGTCCTCTGGAGTATTAGCTATCCCTCCTAATTTGGTGTCATCTGCAAACTTGATAAGCACACCCTCTAAACCTTTATCCAAGTCAGTAATGTACTAAAATCACTCCACTGGTTAGTAATTAGTTTTTGAGCAAAGTATAAAGTGTTACTTATGACCTTTAAAAGCTCTACATGGTTTGGGTCCAGATCACCAAAAGGATTGCTTCTCCTGTATAACCCACCCTGTACAATTAGGTCTTCTGGGGGACATTTATTTCAACCCCCCAAAACCCAGAGGACCTTTTTATTGGCCACCCATACACTGTGGAATGTCTTGCCAGAAAAGCTTTAAAATGAATTTAAGAATTTAAATGCAATTAAAGGCCTATCTCATCCGGCAGACCTACCCAGTCAATTTAAAATATTAATTTTAAATTTGCATTTTAAATATATATGTGTGTGTGTGTTTTAACTATGTTGTACCCACCTCAAGCAATGAGAATAGGCAGCTAATAAATAAAATTCATTGTTAGTATTAGTAGTATGATTACATTTATTGAGCTTTATTGGTACTATATAACAAAATGTCTTCCTCTGTCCTTATTCTCCATTAAAACCTTTAAGACTAGCCAGGAGTCCCATCGTGGATTACATATCAATTTGTACATTAAACCAAATTTTAAGGGTGCAGAGAGAAACATTCTGTTTGTGCATCTAGGTCTTTAAGATCATTCAGGCATGCCCTGCTCGCTGTCTCCCCACCATCACAATCGCAGTTGGTGGGGAGAAGAGACAGGGCCTTCTCCATGGTGCCCCCTTGGCTATGGCATTCCCTCCCAAGTGAAATCAGATCCACTCCATCCCTCCTGATGTTCCAGAAAAAGTGAAATCCTGGCTCTGGGATCAGGCCTTAAACTGACTTGATGGTAAAGTTATGGTTTTAATGGATTCTGATGGACTGCTTTTAGGACAACGACTTAAATTAGTAATTGTTTAATTTTTTAATAATGTTTGTATAATATTTTATAATGTTTTTACTTGATATGTATACCTATTTCTTCTTTGTTGTTAGCCGTCCTGAGTCCCTCTATGAAGGTTGAAAAAGGACAGGATATAAATGTCCTAAATCAATCAATCAATCAATCTGCTTCTGAATTCTCTTTGGAGATTCACCAAAGTATATGTTTGTTTTCCAGAAACAATGTGTTCCGCTTTTGTTTTAACTGACTATTAATATTCGGGACAGGGAATGATAACATAGAACAATTGACATACTTATGTTGTAATAAATCCAATTGAATGATAAATCCAGAAGATGGATGGTAGGCAGATAATAGATGATAAACACACAAAGACTTTTCAAATGGAACTTCATCCATTTCTTAGTAGTACATTGTTGACTTTTGTCAAGTCAACTTCAACTTAAGGTTGAATTAGAGATCCCCAAAATAGTCTTTGTCACTGTCAAACCCCATAAACATGTTACTACTGGAGTCAGCATTACATACATCCTGGACTTCTTTTACCAAAGTCCAATCTAGCTCGGTATCACTCTCTTCTGACTCCAGTTTCACATCTCCAGGAAAACCCTCAAAGGACTCTGAATCCGTGGGAGATGCAAGTATCTGCCGGATTCTTTTCCTCTGCTCTAACTCATCAGTGCTGGAATTGCTGGCATTCCTCTTTCTGCTTGCTCCAGCATCTGAAGTATCATCAGCCCCTCCCAACTGCATGCTACTCCCAGCTGGTGATAACTCAGCGTCTTTACAGCTCTGCTATCAGGCGACGCCGAGGTCTGAATTACAACAGTCCAGCTTTCACAACCGTACATAGAAATTATAAATACAATAGAATGGAAAATCCTAACTTTAGTATTCAATTATATATCTTGACACTAGGATCTTGGTATGGAAAATCTTGAATTATTTCAGTTATTTAATGTCGTAATTGTTTACTTTAAAGTTATATAAAGTCTTTTTGTCTTCATTTGTTCTTAATGTGCCTTTTCACTTTCTTTTTTGGCTTTTTACCAATTATACCAAGTATTTTCTATTTCATGCTAGTAGTATGGTGTCAGCTGCATATCTTAAATTGTTCATGTTCCTTCCTCCTGGGAAGGAAGGACCTCCTTCGAAGCATTCCTCCTAGGAACCGGAAAGGACCCTCTGCAAAGCATTAACTAAACAAATCACAAGCCATCAAATCTTTCAGCTAAATTTGGAAAAGATTTGTTGATTTGGACTTCTTTTTAATGATACTATTACTCTGCTGTCCCAGGGGTGGAGTGACTTCTGATGTGATAATTGACAAGAGCAGCTGCATGCAGTTTTTCCCCTTGTTAGGCTTGCCTACCCAATCAGAAGAGGGCAAATCACGTGGCATTTTGCAAAGCTGGTGGTTTATATAGTCATGTGGAGGTCCTCCATTTTCTGTGGGTGAAGTGATGTTGGAGAGAGAGAACGTGTCCTATTCCTTAATAGCGCCGTTTGGTTTTTTACTGTCTGCCTGCCTACAGTCCTGCCTGTTTAGGAGTGCTACTAGCAGTAGCTAGCTAGCTATTAGCTTTTTGGAAAAAAAATTTTTACATCACCTACTGTATCTTCTTTATCCATTCCAACTTTTATTTTCCAAATTCTGCTAGGGAGGTGTAGATGGACATGTGTTGTTTGGGGGGGGGGTGAGTTTGAAAGGGCATTCTGAGTGTTATTTTATTTTAATCCACTAAAAACACTATTAAGATTTTATTTTTAATTTTTTTGCTTTTGGGTAAATAGGTTAGGGAAAGAATTTATTTTGCTGCCTCCCTTGAGTTTCAATGGGGGGGAAGCCGGGTATTATTAATAAGAGTAGTAGTAGTAGCTAATTTCTCCCTAGCCCTACCTACCCCAAATATTAATTTAAGGCCCCCCTCCCTAAAGAAAAAAAGCTGCTCCCCTCACTTCTCTTCTTTAAAAAACAGCTGAAAACCATCTTTGCTCACAAGCTTACAGAGAGGAGGGGGATTTGATAAAGAGAAACTAATACCAGACTCCTGATTGGATAGTATAAATGCACTCGGGCCTTCTAAGATCACACTAGCTCATTTAACAACTGTGTGCATACAATCTACACATACATCTTTTGGTTTTTAAAAGACATGTTATTTGTACAAACTTTAAAAATGTCCTTAACATCAGTGGATAAGCGAAATGTTCTGAAATTTGGCAGACTCACAGTCGTAAATGTGTTCTACAAGTGTGACAGGTATCATCCCAATAGACATAAAAATGACAGAAAGATGAGCCTCGCAAGTTTCCAAAAACAGAACTCCGTGTTTTGAATTATGAATCAAAACACCCCCCACATTCTACTTTTCCCAAAAATGAAATGGGAGCGGGGGGGATTTGAAATAAAACTGAAATGAATTTCTGGCATTTTGCACACCTCTACTGAAATGTCACCCCTCGTGTTCCCTTTTTTAGCTCGCTCACCTCAAGTACTGCTATGTTAATTTGTTTCATTTTCTATTATACTATGTTTACCTTCAGCAACTTATGCTTCCCTTATCCAATGCTCCCATAATATGTGTTGTGCAGCTTTGGACTTCCCTTTTACTTCTGAACACATTGTCAGCTGAACGTCCTTTCGGCTTGAGTCCAGTTGTACCATTAGCCACAATGTTTCTTGTAGTTTCCCACTGCTGTATCTCAGTAGTTCATTGAGTGCCATTCAACCTGGGGGTTTCAATTTCTGGTACTATCTCTCATTTCATCTCAACATATGGTTTTCGTAGTAAAAGATCTTCAAAAGGAGGTTTTCAATGCCTCCTTCTGTGCAGTACTAACAAGTGTTAGCTATGGTGCCACTGTTGTTATTTCTGAGAGATTCTCCACTACTATCATCCTGTAGTAGTTTGGCACATTTAGTTTGGCTCCAAAGCAGAAGCCTGTCTGTCAAGGGACACCCTATCAGCACTATACTGCTCTGAGTATAGCCTCTTGCCTCATAGGAGTATGCAATTCCACCACCATGGAATACATAAATTAATAACTAAAGCATTAGTCTAGACCTTAGGTTAGTTTGAGAGAAAGAACTGTAATTTATATGAGTGAGGAAGAGAAGAAAGAAGGAAAATTTAAAGAGCTGCACTGCTCTGAAATCCAGTACAAAATTCAAGATTTTTTCTCTCCAAAAAATGCTAATGCCTCTAATATCCCAGAAGTCCAGCATCTCCCCATTCATTCTGAAACAAGCCTCAGCTTGACTGGGATAAATGTGATGTGACACCATGTATATTAAAGATAATCACATATTCCTAAGATTTCCTTTGATTCACAAGCAACCTAAGTCTCCTCCTTTCATAGGCTAATAATCTACCAAAGTATATAGAAAGATCCTTTCTCTTTGTTCTTGAACTGAAAGGGCTAGGTTTCAGATTCCCTTTATTATCTCCTTTATTGTCTTGGGTAGAGCATTTCTGAGTACTGTTCCATGTAAAGTAAATATTGCTTTTTCAATGAGTGCAAGAAACTGCAGTTTTCAAAATTCAAAATTCTCTGGGAAAGAATGAGAGAGAGTCAATGAAAAGAAGGGTGAAAAGTTTTAACAACGAATCCATTGCAAATTTATGAGAACAATGAATCTGTGTGAACAATGAAAATTATGCAGAATTAGAACTTATTTTTATAATTACTTTTTAAAGAGAAATAGAAACAACATATTATAACACATTTTCAAAAAAGGCCTTGCTGTATTGAAAAGACAGATGTTTTAGCAGATGCTATATTCTGCAGCAAGATGCTACCATATCCTTATTTGTTACTTTATGGATAGTTCTCCCCTTTGGGCTTCTGTTCAACAACAATCATGATATTTTCCAATTCCCAAGGGTTCCTTTCACTTTTTTCACCTGTTTATTCTGTCCTTACGCTCCCTCTTGCATTTGTATGTTTGTATTTCTATCTGTGTGATGGAACAATTCCATCTCATTGCCTTCGAAAAATCCTGCAAATCTCTTGGAACGACCAACATATAAACATCAGTGTTCTGGAAGAAACAAAGATCGCTAGCATCGAAGTGATGATTCTTCACCATCAACTTCATTAGACTGGCCACGTTGTACAAATGCGCGATTATTGTCTCCCAGAGCAATTACTTTACTCTCAACTCAAGAATGGACAACAGAATGTTGGCTGGACAGCAAAAAAGATTTAAACATAGGCTTAAAGCTAACCTGAAATATATGCAATAAACACAGAGAACTTGGAAGCCCTGGTTCTCAAGCGTTCTAACTGGAGACCAGCTGTTACCAACAGTGCTGTAGAGGCATGAATAGAGGGTGAAATGGAGAAAAGTTGCAAGACAAAGGTGCATCATGTAAGCAACTGTTGGGACTGCCTTCCATCTGGAAATGTATGTTCCCACTGGAAAAAACCATGCAGAACCAGAATAGGTCTCTACTTATGGACCCACCACCAACACCCTTGTCAGACAATCATACTAAGCCATGATGATCATGCTGGTTGCACATCTTGGCTATTTCCATAGCGCAGAAAAGATGCACATTACATATTAAACTTATTGATACATTTTAAAAGACCATGTTACATGTAACAAAAATACTACAGTAGTATTTAAAGAAACTACTCTTCCAGTGTATTCAGCTGAGATTTGGCAGAGTTGATCTCTATAGGGCTAGTTTCTTGCTAAATTCCATGCATTTGTGGGAGGGGAGAGTACAATATTTGGTTTTTCAATATATATCCATGAGAAGTACAAACATTGAGATTCTGAATATAAATTCTCATTGAAGTACATATCAGGTCTCTGATGTCTGAACCAAATTGAGGCCCAAACTGAATCAGGAACACCTTGTAACTCTATTATTGTCTTTTTGAAGGTTATACATTAAACTGTAATATTATTTAGCTGAAATTGGAAGCAGTAGGCTATGGAAATATTATTATATTGCGATTTCTACTTATTGCTATGTTTCATTGCAGTAACAAGAGATTAAAAGCACAATAGGTGTTAATGTGATGTATTTAAAGACCTAGAGACAAAATACTCGTCTACACCACTGGAGAAGAAGGCTAATATTGCATTTCTCCAACTTGTGTTGTATTTGTATAACAAGATGTATTTACTTATTGTGTTGAACTTAAAAAAACAGATTTTAAATAAATGCCAATGCATTATTTCAAATTAAAGAAAGAGACATGGATTTATATTGCTTATCAAGAGATAATGTGGTGCACCTGGCTAAGTGTCAGCTGCATAAGATCTCTCTGACCAATAGGTCATGAGTTCGAGGCCTGCTCAGGTCGAGGTGGGTGCTCGACCTTTAAGTGTAGCCTGCTGTCGACCTTTGCAGCCCGAAAGACAGTTGCATCTGTCTTTCGGGCTGCAAAGCTGAAGATAAAGGTACCACATTAAGTGGGGAGGCAAATTTTGACTGAATTAAGAGGCCATTAAAGAACTCCAGGAATGCTGAGGAATGCGGAAGGAACAACAAGGGACACTGGAAACACTGAGAGATGAAGAGTGCTTCAGCTCCCCCTGGTGGCCAGAGTTTGCCTCTGTTCGTCTATGTGTGTGTATGTGGAAAACGGCAGGGATTGTCTGCTAACTCTGAGTCCCCTTCGGGGTGAGAAGAGTGGAATATAAATTAAGTGTACTATTATTATTATTAGATTAGGTGGGGAGCACGTCATGGGAGCACCCCAGTATGGTATAGTACAGGGCTGTCCAACTTCTACCGGCCCAAGGGCCAGAATTCAGGTCACTGATGACCTGGGGGGCTGCAGCGGGGGCGGTTGCGGTTGCGGGGGCGGTCATGGGGGGCAGGGCCGGTCACGGGGGCGGGGCCGGTCGCGGGCATGCACGGCAGGATGGGAGTGGCGAGGCCCTGATCCCCGGGCTCTTCTCCCCGGAGGGCGGGGCCTCCCTTCCTGCTTTTCTCCGTGACCGGTCACAGAGAGAAGCAGGAAGGGATGCGATGATCCCTGGACTCAGCGCCTCCCTTCTTGCTTTTCTCCATGACCGGTCACGGAGAGAAGCAGGAAGGGATGTGGCGATCCCCGGGCTCGGTGCCTCCTTTCTTGCTTTTCTCCATGACTGGTCACGGAGAGAAGCAGGAAGGGACGCGGCGATCCCCGGGCTCGGCGCCTCCCTTCTTGCTTTTCTCCATGACTGGTCACGGAGAGAAGCAGGAAGGGACGTGGCAATCCCCGGGCTCGGCACCTCCCTTCTTGCTTTTCTCCATGACTGGTCACAGAGAAAAGCAAGAAGGGATGCGGCGATCCCCGGGCTCGGCGCCTCCCTTCTTGCTTTTCTCCATGACTGGTCACGGAGAGAAGCAGGAAGGGACAGGGCGATCCCCGGGCTCGGCGCCTCCCTTCTTGCTTTTCTCCATGACTGGTCACGGAGAGAAGCAGGAAGGGACGCGGCGATCCCCGGGCTCGGCACCTCCCTTCTTGCTTTTCTCCATGACTGGTCACGGAGAAAAGCAGGAAGGGACGCCCTGCCCTCCGGGGAGCAGAGCCCAAGGATCGGCGCGTCTCTTCCTGCTCTTTCGGCGGGGCCTGACGTCTGACGTCACCCGGCCCCGCCGAAAAGGGGCGGGCAGTGCAGGACGCCAGGTATGTGCGGCAGGGCAGCCCCGCCCCCGTGAGCGCCCCCCGGAGATCTTTTTTTTACAGCTGAGTTCTTGGGGGGCCACGTCCAAGGGGCTGGTGGGCCACCTGTTGGACAGGTCCGGTATAGTAGCATTAATGGAATTAATTTCTAGATCATAGCTATACTATTTTTGGAAATGAGCTATAAATGCAGACTATATTATCATTAATTTCATACATTGAAGTAATGTTTTCTTGTAACTGTGAAAATAAAAATATCAAGTTTTCCTTCCAAGAGAGTTCCTAGCAATTTCAATTATCTATATTGACTTAGCAACAGAAAAATATGTAAAATGAAGCCAAAAGTACTCTATATCCACAAATACTAAGCAGAGTTTTGCTTCTTCCTTGCCTTTGGAATTACAGAAGTGGCATCCAATTATCTAATGACCATGACACTCTTAAAAGGAAACTCTAATCCAGTCTTGACAAGTTGTTGTAGTCTAGAGTTCTTTCATACCATACAATTATAGATCTACATTTCACTTAAAATGCCATGGCTGGATCCTAAGAAATCCAGGGTTTTATAGTTTGATGACACAGGGCCATTCCACACAGCCATATAACCCAGAATACCAAGGCAAAAAAAAATCCCACATTATCTGCTTTGAACTAGGTTATCTGAGTCCACACTGCCATAGATTTAAGTTCAAAGCAAAAATGTGGGATTTTATTCAGCTGTGCAGAAGAGGCCACAGTAGTGCTTTCTGGCTGAGAATCCCCTGTGCAGCATATCCCAGGAATCTATTATGGAGCCATGGCAGTTAAAGTGGACTGTAGAGGTTTAATTGTGTGATGTGAAAGGAAAAAAGAAATCTGAGTTGATTGGGTTTATGATGTCTAATCAATCAACACCAGACTCACGTAGTACACTTGGTCCTCCATGTGCATGGATTCTGTCTTCATGAAAATATTCCCCTCATCCCCCAAATCCAAAAAGCAAACTTTTTGGAATTGGGGAAGATCATTTTACACCCTTGTATATAATGAAACTTGACAATTCATAGACAATATGGAGGCAGGGTCTTGAAACCGAATTTCAGTGGATACCACGGGTCTACTATACAAAATTAATCTCTGGTACTTCAGAAGTTGTTTTGTCCTGAAAACAGAGATGATGATGTTATAATCTTCACAGTTCCAGAGAAATATTGTAGAACATGGACAGATAAGGCCCCATCTACACTGCCATATAAAATCCGGTTTATCTGCTTTGAACTGGATTATATGGCAATGTATGGCTCATCCAGACAGGCCCAAAATGCAGGACCTGTCCCAGGTTTGCCTCAGGTAAACCTGAATTAATCCAGAATAAAATGGGATTTCCCTGTTTAGTCTGAATTAGTAAACCACCTGGAAAGATCCGGACTTTAATGTAAGGTTCGGACATTTCTATGTGTGGATCCAGTGGGTCAATTCCCACAGCAATACTGGTTCTTTGAACTCCAGAAACATAAAGGAATGGGATGGCACCCCCTCCCTCCCCTCCCAGGTTCCAATTTTCCCCCAATGGGGGCTGGTGGCTGGTTCCATGCCCTCCCCCCCCCCCAAAGGAAACCCAGGGTTTGGGGTGGGTATCGGGATTAAATCCCAGGATGAACTGGGATAATATCTCTGTTCCTCCTGGGATTTAGTTATGTTTGGAAGAGCCTCTAGACCAGTGGTTCTCAACCTTTTTAATGCCGTGACCCCTTAATACAGTTCCTTATGTTGTGGTGACCCCCAACCATAAAAAAAAATTTTGTTGCTACTTCGTAATTGTAATTTTGGTACTGTTATGAATCGTACTGTAAATATCTAATATGCGGGATGTAGTTTCATTGTTACAAATTGAACATAACTAAAGAATAGTGATTAATCACAAAAACAATGTTTGGGGGAGTATGGATAATAGCATTTAGCCATTTTAATATTTTAATGTTTTAATACTCTAGTACTGTTACTGCTAGCTGTGTATGTCGCCCGGAGCACACTTGTGGAGGGCGACTCATAAATAATAAAGTTCAGTTCAGTTCAGTACTTTCAACCGATTCAGCTCTGTTTTCCACAGATCATTGACACCCCCCCATGAATGACAGATCTGGACCAGACTTGGCACAAAGAACCTCAATGACCTACAGAAAATACTGGAGGGGGTTGGGAGGAATTCACAGTGATTTAATAATAATAGGATCCTAGACTTGCAAGAGACCTCCAAAGGCCACCCAGTGTAACCCCCTTCTGTCTTCCTGCAGGAAAAGCACAATCAAAGCCCCCGCAACAGATGGCCATTCAGCCTGTGCTTAATAATAATAATAATAATAATAGGATCCTAGAGTTCAAAGAGACCTTGCGAGGGCCATCCAGTCCAACCCCCTTCTGCCTTGATGCAAGAAAAGCACAATCAAAGCACACCTGACTGTTGGCCATTCAGACTATGCATAATAATAGTAATAATAATAATAGGATCCTAGAGTTGGAAGGGACCCCAAAGGCCACCCAATCCAACCTCTTCTGTCATAAAGGAACACGATTAAAGCACTCCCAACAAATGACCACTCAGCCTCTGCTTAAGAGCAACATCAACAACAGAATCTTAAGGTGGGAGAGACATCCAAAGGCTATCCAATCCAACCTCCTTGCATAAGGGAAATGCACAATCAAAGCACTCTTCACAGATGGCCAGTCTGCTTCTGCTTGATGATGAGGATAATGGTGATGATAATAATAATAATAGGATACTAGAGTTGGAAGATACCCCCAAAGGCCAACCAGTCTAACCCTCTTCTGTCATAAAGGAACACAATTAAAACCCTCCCAACAAATGAGTTGAACAAGAAGGAGCCACAGGAGAAAGAGAGAAGCCATGAGGGGAGAAAGGAAGGAAGGGAGGGAAATGAAAGGGAAGGAAGGAAGGAAGGAAGGAAGGGGAGGAAGAAGGAAAGGAAGGGAGAGTGGGAGGGAAGAGAGGAAGGAGGAAAAGATGGAAAGGAAGGAGGGACAGGAAGGAAGGAAAAGGGAAGGGAAGGGGGAAGTGAAGGAGAGAAAGGAGGGAAGGGAATGAAGAAAGGAGAGAGGGAAGGGAGGGAAGGAAAGGAAGGGAGGGAAGGAAGGAGGGAAAGAAGGAAAGAAAGGGGGAAGAAGGGAGGGAAGGAGGAAAAGAGGAAGGAGGGACAGGAAGGAAGGAAAAGGAACAAAGTGAAGGGTGGAAAGAAGGGAAGGAAGGGAAGCGAAGGTAGAAAGAAGGAATGGGAGGAAGGGAAGAAGGAAGGAGGGAGGGAAAGGAAGGAAGGGAAGGGAAGAAAGGGAGGGAGGAAACGAAGAATGAGTTGGAGGAGGAGAAAGAAGGGAGCAGGATGCAGCAGGGGAACGGGAGACTTCAAAACTAAAAACTTCTTTCTGCCTCTTTCTTTTCTTCCTTCCTTCCTGCAGTGAAGGGAGGGAGGCAAGAAAGAAGGAGCTGGCGAAGAAGGGAGCTGCTTCCTCCGGGGCCTCTTGGAGGAGGAGGAGGCGGCGGCGGCAAGGAAAGCCGGGGAAGGAAGCAGCCGAGAGGAAGAAGGCTGCTTCTGCTGGCAGCGGGCAAGGCAAGGACTCGAGGAGCCCACCCACCGCCCTCCTCCTCTCCTCCTTCCTCCTGCTCCTCAGTTTTAAAGCAGCGGCGGCACGGCTTTAGGCTGACCGTGGTTGTCTCCGCTGCCGCTGTTGCAGATGAGGAAGAAGGAGAGGAGGAGGGCGGTGGGTGGGTGGGTGGGCTCCTCAAGCCCCTCTCCCCCCTGCTTGCCAGCAGAAGCAGGTGCAGAGACCAGGCAAGGGGGCTGGGGAGCAGCCTTGGTCAGCCCCACCAACCAGGGGCGCCTTCTCCTCCTTCTCACTCCTACAAGAGAGGCAGGCGGCTGCTCCGTGCAGGCACCGCTCACCAGGCCTTGCTGTCCCTCGCCTGGGCGCCAGTGGGAAGGAAGTCTTGCAGGCCTCGGCTTGACTGGCCTCGGCACGGAGGGGGGCAGGAGGTGCTTTCAAGTGGGCCTCACTCGCCCAGCTGCCAGCTCCCGGCCCCTTGTTCCTTCTGCCCTTGCCACGGGGCGCCTCCCCACCCCCCAGCCTTGGTTGGCCGAGGGCTGCAAGGCTTTTTTCCTACCAGCGCCCAGGCAAGGGAAGGCGAGGCCTAGCGAGAGGCCTGCCCTTTGCCTGGCGGGGGATGGGAAACCACCCTGCAGTTGCAGCAGAGAGAAGCGCCCCTTGCCTGCCCCGCGCTGGGCCCTGCAAGGCTGGGGGCTGCAAGGACCCCTTCCCGCAGACACCCACCCAGGCAAGGGAAGGCGAGGCCTGGTGAGCGGTGCCTGCACGAAGCGGCCGCCCGCCCCCCACCTTGCAGGAATGAAGAGGAGGAGAAGGGACCCCTCCTCTTTGGTGGGGCTGAGAAAGGCTCCCCAGCCCCTCCTCACCTGGTCTCAGCACCCACTTCACACGAGGAATGGCACCAAGGGGCCACTGGGAGGGGGGGAGGAGGCTGGGAGGCCAGAAGGCCCGTCACGCTCCGTCCCCAAGCCCCGCTTGCAGACGAAGGGACGTCCTTCTCTTTCAGGCGCGGGTGCTGGCTGGCTCTTTGGCTGCCGGAGGTTGCCCGCGGCCATTCCAGGGATACAAAGGGGGCGGGGCCAAAATGAGGTAGTCCCGCGACCCCTCAAAAATGGCCAGGCGACCCCTCTGGGGGTCGCGACCCCCAGGTTGAGAACCACTGCTCTAGACTCATATAATCACGTTCAAAACAACAACACTCCCCCCCAGAATAGAACTGCTTCATTACATTTAGTAGAGTTTTTTGTGGGCAAATGATTTCATTACAGTTCACTCTTTGCCTATGCATATAATAATTAAGAAATCATACACATACAATAATTGTTCTTGTAGAGTATTATTAAGGTGGAGTACTTTCAATGAGTGGGTGGGTGACAAATGAACCTTAGAAATTGCTTCCTTCGGCTATTTCCTTTCTTCATAAACACAATATAGATATAAAGAAGGGGAGGAGTGAAATTACGGATTGTTTTTTTTTACTTGCAATTGGGAAGGGTTATGAGCAACACTTTTTGTTGCCTTCAAGTTGAGTTCATCTTATGACATTCTCCAAATATCAACAACAGCTTTGCTTAGTTCTTCCAGGATTGAGTTTGACCCTGTGGAATGTGGTCTTCTGCTTTTCCTATTGTCTTCTGCCTCACCAAATATTGTCTGTTCTGGTTTGTCATAGCTTCTCAAGATAAGTCTAAAGCAGGACAGTCTCAGTTTAGCCATCATGGATTCTAGGGAGAGTTCCAAAATTGCAATCTGCATTGGTAAATTAAGTTCATTAATCATAGGATTCATTTGATTTTAAATGGAATTATTTATGAGTTACTATCAAGTTGTTACTTTAATAACTATGTTGAAATAGAGTATGTGTAGTCTAATCATAGATTTGGCCCATCCATGCACTGGACTGCTTGGTTAAACATGCTAATCTGGATTCTATGAAATTTCAAGAAAATTCTGGAACAGGAGGTTATCCTTTACCTATACCAAACCAAAATTCCTACATGTCTCCATATATGTGTGTGTGTGTGTGTGTGTGTGTGTGTGTGAAGTTTTTAAACATGTGGGTGATGGCTGTCTACATCTACAGAACATTCATAATGGATGTCTTTCAATATTATTTGGCATCAATTGTGAGTAGAGTTCAGACCATCATGGAGATTAAATTAGGTGAGAAGAAGTTAAAATATCTAGGCATTTATATTCCCAAAAACCTAAACAACATAACTCAATCTAACTATAATAATTTATGGGGAAAATAAGCAATCAAATGCGTAATTGGAAAAGGTGAAATTGGGATATGTCAAGTAAAATCTAAATTGTCAAAATGATGATTCTCCCCAAATTTTAATTTTTGTTCCAAGCACTCCCATATAGTATTCCCAGTAAAATTATTACAAAATGGGAGACTTCAATAAAAACTTGGATAGAAGGAATAAATAAAATTAGAATTCCCAATTCAATATTTTACTCTCCAGAAGTTTTATATACAAGATGAGGTTTATATACAAGAAATTAGTTGGAATCAGGCATGTAGCCGGGGGGGCTGGGGGGGCTTCAGCCCCCCAAATTCTCAGGGTGGTCTGTGAAAAGACCTTACTGGTACATTATTTAAACTGTTATGTTTATTCATATCATGATCTGATCACCATGCTCATTATATCCCACATTAATGGGGTTATTGGGATAACAATACAAAAGGTTTGCTAGGGTAGACCCTCTTCCAACCAGTCTCAGCCCCGAACCAAACTCAGCCCCGAATCAAAATCCTGCTACGGCCCTGGTTGGAATACAATATAACTTGAAACAAGTATTGATAGAAATATGGAAAGAGGACCTAAATAATTATGATACATTGAACACTGGATTGATTCAATCAAAAATATTAAGCATATAAAAGAAACACAAAGGAAAATACTGATTAAATGGTACAGAACCCCAATTAAAATAGCTCTCATAACTAAAACTACCACAAAACTATGTTGGCAAAGATGCGGGAAAATTGGCTCTTATATCCACATGTGGTGGAAATGTGACAGAGTACAAGATTTTTATAATAAGGCAAAGAAGGAAATGGAAGAATTGATAGGGCCTAAATTGGTTTTAAATAAAAAATAATTCTTCACACAGAAATTAGATGAAAATGAAAACATTAAAGCTTGGGAGGAAATTATAAAATACATGATAGTAGCCGCCCAAGCAACTGTGGCCTTGAGGTGGAAAGACCATAGAAAGTGGGAAGTTAAAAAATGGTACGGTTACCCAGCAGATTATACATATGATTCAGGACTACATTTATGAAAGAAGAGCCAAATACACAGCATGCCAATTTAAGAAGACCAGAAATGGGAAAGACTGAAAGAAAAGTCAAAGGAAAAGAAAGATATAAAAGCTGAACCACCATGATTGTTGGGGTTCAGAAATGGGGAAAGACTGAACAACTTCAAGGCAGGAAAAGATTCAAAGTATCAGTAAAGAAAGTTGAGGTAAAGAGCAGGTCTGAACCATTGGGCCACTGTGTGATACAGAATGCTGGACTAGATGGGCTGAGGTCCGATTCAGCATGGCTCTTCTTATGTTCTTATGTTCTTATTGTTCAATTAAATTAATAACTGAATGAAGACAAGTACTGTTCCCTGAGCGTGGGGGGAGGAGGTGAAGTGTGTAAAATTGTCAGACACAAGTGGGAGGTAAAGGTGGGATTGATAAAATCACTATGAAAACAATATGTGATATGTATTCATTATATATTTCAATATTTGAAAATGGTGATGGATTGTGATGTTATTCTACCCGTGTCAGCAAAAAAAAGACATGAAAAAAAGAGTTCAACTTCTGGAAATGGTCCAGCAGCTCATATAATGCAGCTTATATAAAAATGGAGTAACATGATCCCAACAATTGGCTCTTATTTGGTTTTTTGTAGCTGCAATCTGCACATCTCACATCCTAAACACCCTCCGTGTTAAAGTGAGGCTGTCATACATTGTTCACCTCCTAGTTCTTCACATTCAGGGCAATATGTCTTCTCTGCTACTAAATAGCCTAAGATTATATTAATCGGCAAAGGCCACAATAACCCCTTTCTCCATAATCATGAAGATGCCATTTGAAGAAGGAAAACCCCTGATAAAGACAGGGTTTTAAAAAAACACAAAATGAAGGGTCCATGGAGTTAAAGATTTTATTTGAGTTTAAATTTTATTAGCTGTCAATGTAGGATAATGATGTCAATAAAGGAATATCACATAAAGGAAAAAAAGGAATGCCATGTATTCCTTGTACAGAATTGGTTCTAAATTACAGAGCTCTCTCTTTTGTAAAGGAAAAGCTTTGTAAAAGAGAAGAAATGAAAGGCAAAACCCTTGGTGTATTAAAATGATCCATTGGCAAAGAGACTGTATACCGCTTTCTGTAACTGAACTTATCTTGAGGTGGGAAGTATTTTTAACATATGTCTCATAAGATTTGGCCTAAAGAAGATTGACCCTGAGCACAATTTCAGGGGCTCATGGAGAAAAAATAAATCAAAAGATTAATTATGACTCTGATTATGCTTTTAATGAAAGATGACTTACTGACTAGAAAGAGAGACAATCGCCCGCATGGGTAGAAACCAGAGCAAGAACTATCTGGCCCTGTTTCAAACTTTCTTTTATTTTCTTTATATTAAATAGAAAAGTATGAGAAAGGGGGAATACAAAGAAAGAAAGAAAGAAAGAAAGAAAGAAAGAAAGAAAGAAAGAAAGAAAGAAAGAGGAAATCTACCCTGTCCAATGCAGCAAAGTCAAACTGTGGGATTTGCAATTTGTTACAGTCGGGCTTGCAAGAGGTCACTGGAGAAATAATTCGACAGGCCTTTCAAAGAAGTGGATATAATTTTATAAGCTTTTAACATTTGCTCTTATGTGGGTGAAGAGAATGATACAAGGGAGTTTAGACCAAATGCATTAGGCAAGAAGCTGATTACCTGCAGGGGTTAGATAGAACGGTACTCCTTGTCATTGCTCAATTGGCGAGATGGATTATGAAAGGTGTCGCTGTGCATGCCTGGAGGCAACCAGTGTAACTTGGCCGCTGCCAGAGGCAGGATTCTACACTTAAGAGACAGGGACTAATTAGCATCCCAGGCTGAACCATTACTTAAACAGATTTTTCCTTATGATTTCCTTTTCTTTCTTTCTTTGAACTGATAACTGGAACAGCTTAGAGCAGAGTTCTTTGTTTTTGTTTTTTTCAAAATGAGGGCATTAAGCATTCGCCTTTGCTTCAAAATCTTCTTAAAGCAAGGATCTTGCTAAAATAAGGATTCTCTTGCTAAGATCCTCCTGACCAAGGGAATACACTATAACTCAAGAGACTTCAAAAATATATGGCCATCATTTATAGACCTCATCATGGCTTCCCAATGTTATGGCAGAATTAGTTTCCTTTTATTCTCTTATCACCCAGCTTCATTGACTTCAGGAACCAAGGTAAGTAAGATAAGTCAAACCAATGAGACAATTGCTAGAGATGAGTGTTTATCCTTCTAGCATCTGTATGGGGGCTCTAGCTCCTCACTCTCGCCTACTGTCAGACTCTATTGACAACACCCTTAATCGTGGGTTCTTTGCATTTCTGTGCTTCACTCTCCCTCTCTGATATTTTTTAATATCTCCTGCTTCAGCTTTCAACTCATCCGCATAGCTGTCAATTTCCAGATATGCTCCTCTCCCTCTGAATGCCTACATTTCTGATGATATTCAGATAATTCACAAGAAAGGTATGGCATCCTATTTCAAACCTGACATTGTTCAAGGCTGCCAGCCCATTTCAATAGGAGTGTGTGCATATGTGTTTTAGAATTTATCCACACACAAGGTTGCAATTACGTCCTCTGGCATAGGATGATATTGCTTCCAAAAGCTTATGGGAAAGTTAGCAAACCCAAACAACTTCCATTGCTTCCAGTTTATGAACATTTCTCAAAATCATTTGATACAGTTGCTTTCAGCCAAAAGCTACTGTAAATTTCCAGGGATAACAATATAGAAATCTTGAAAATATAGCACAGTTAGTATGAATGGGACTATTACTGGAATTATCAATGAGGTCATCAATTTATAGCATCATTACACTACTTAACAGCATATCTAAAATAGTTTGGGCTTAGATTATTGTGTGACTCTTTGAGCCACTTAAATGTGTGAATCAGAAAATGTTTAACTTTTCTAAAATAAGTTTTGCTAGTAATTTGTGATTATTGTTATTATTTTCCCACAGGTTCTATCTTACCTACAGACATATATACAAGAACCTAACTTTTACATATTTTTCTACATGGAGGGGGGAAATATGATGTTTTCAGGTTCTCTCTTTCAGTCTCATTTTTCCTCTCCCTACACACACACACACACACACACACACACACCTCACTACATCCGACTAATATTTTTTCATATGATAAAAATATATGACAACCCCAGCCTGCAATTCAGTTTAGGTTCTTCACACAGGTAGAGAACCCACTTCCCTATCGATCGGTCACAGATTTTAATAGCTGTGGATTCTTACAAATTCTGTAAGATACTTTTAGTCTCTCAACTATTAAGACAGACAGAATTTTATTTCACAACTTTTCTGCGTTTATTTCAGCCTATAGGGAGATTTCCTTCTTCATTGAATTTGCTTCTGCCTGTGGGGAGACTTCCCACTTCTTTGAATGAGATTTAACATAATCACATTGCCATGGATATGTCTTCAATCATACAAGAAAGAGAAAACTGGTATATGTGTTACCTTATCTGTGTCCCAATCAATTTCTTGTGGTGATGTAATGTATGAACTACATGCATAGTTTATATATTACACTGTGCTATGCCACATTGTGGGGTTCCTTGCCTTCACAAGTAGTCTTCATTGACATAGGCCACAAGCAAGGAAATTGAATAAAGTATAGCACTGTGTCTTAAAATTAAGTTTTGTAACACATGAAATTAATCACAAAAAAACTGTAATGAAGTGAACATGACCACAACCCAATGAGCTTCCCTAAGATATCCAACCTGTGAACGTAAAAGTGAATGGGGAATAAGGGTTAAGATGGAGGAAAGCTATGTAGAACCAAGAAGCTATTGAGATATCTAAAAGAGTAATAATTAACCAAAGGCATTTAGGATTAACAACTTTATCAAAAGGCCCATGGAGTCACCCTGCATCAGTTCCCGGCAGGGTGTGTGAAGAAGCCTCTGCTCTGTGTCCTGCATCACCCACCTTATCTCTTTCTTCATCCCATGGGGGGAAGTGCTGTCACCAGGCTTTCCCCTACTGAATTTTTCAATACACAAACAGAGCAATAACTGGTAACAACTCACTATACACAAACCTAAACCACAGGGCATAAAGGGGCAGATCTATGGGAATAAAGGTGTAGACACGTGTTTGAGGTAAAAATCACAGGTATAATCATATGAACAAATTCAAGTGCTAAATAGCATAACAATCTCACAAAAAGCACAATGCAATGCAATTCATTCACAGTGTTCCAGATTCACATAATAACAATAGTAATGCCCCTACAATGGTATAGGGCCAAGTACAATATTCCAATAGAATCTGTGTTCCCCTATCAATAGTCAAGAGTATAATAACTCATAGGCTAACGACTGAGTCAGAAAGGGAGCCTTGGTGGGTTGAAGAGCTGGCAAGCTGCTGGATGGGCAGGCGCCAATGGCTGGAGGTAAGCTGGCGACACCAAGATGGCTGTTTCACGTAAACTCTGCTTCCTCAGGGTGCTTAAAACTTCTGACTGCTCCTCCCCAGTGTTGTAGTAACACAATAAGGACTGAAAGTCGATACAGGAGATTTCTAGATATGGAATAGCATACAGTGAAGCTATGACTGCATTACCTTCACTGTATGCTATTCCATATCTAGAAATCTCCTGTATCGACTTTGAGTCTTTATTGTGTTACTACAACACTGGGGAGGAGCGGCTCTTCAACCCACCAAAGAACACTGTGAATGAATTGCATTGTGCTTTTTGTGAGATTGTTATGCTATTTAGCACTTGAATTTGTTCATATGATTATACCTGTGATTTTTACCTCAAACACGTGTCTACACCTTTATTCCCATAGATCTGCCCCTTTATGCCCTGTGGTTTAGCTTTGTGTATAGTGAGTTTTTTCCCCTACTGAAGACAAGGCAACATGGGAAGGCTCTCGTGTTGCTGTGGCGGTGGGGGGCACTGGTTCACCTCCCTTTTCAGCACAGAGTCTTGATGGAAGTCCCTTTATGCCGTGTGAAGGTCTCTGTGTCAAAAAGGGAGATGATCCAGCATACCATGGACCGAGAACTGCATATCTCATTAGCTATTGGGCTTGTGCATTTTGGCTGAACTTCAATCCGTTTCTGCTGGTCAAATTTTGGTAGACCCCTGCATCCATTTTTGCACACCTTCTGAAAATGGTTGGATAGCCAAATAGCCGTTTTGGCCCGTTTTGTTCCACAGCAGAAAAACATGGTTAGATCTGGCTCATTAACAATAATTAGTTCAACACAAAATATACATTTAAATGTTTATATTCATATTAGAAACATCAAAGAAAGGTACAATCTCATTCTATATATCAATAAACATCCATAACGATACTGTGTCCAGGGCACAGCTGGGACGACGCAATGTCTATGCAGAGTGAATCTCAATGAGTCCAGTCCGTAAACCCAAAGGCCAATAGGCCTGAGCTCAATAGGAGCATGACCCAGGTAAAGGAATGCAGGATCAGGAGTAATCCAAAACCAAAGACCGAAAGTGAACCGGAACCAGCAATTTCGAGGCTCCTGGGAATGAAAATAAAGCAAGCCGACGGAAGAAAATCCAAACACAATCGGGGCCGCTGAATTCATTTTTAGGGCGATCATGATGAAAATGACCACACTTGGAAGACACATCAACCACTGTTAGGCCACCATCTATTTAAAGAAATTTTATACCTATCTTTTAGATATAAAATCTCTTCAAAATTTTCCCCAAAAGGTATCCCCCTGCTGGATTTGCCCTGTAACTTCTCTGGGATCAAAGATGCACTTTCGCATCACACAGCTCAATGCCCTCTTATTACACTTTCTTCTTTACTAATAAAATTAGCAAGCAACTTCTTCCACAGCTTTTGCATTTCTTGCTCTCACAAAACATACAGGAAGAGGCCAGCAGCAGCAAGCAAGCAAGCACTATATCCTTATTAGAAAAACACTCCTGTATGATCCACTGGGGGGGGGGACACATTTTAAAATGTTCTGTGGGAAATCTAGCCATGTTTGGGGGAAAAACATGTTTTGGGGGCATATTATTTAAATCTTAGTGGTTCAGAGCAGGTCCCCAAATACGTGAGCATACCCAACCCTGCCATCCCACACTTTCCCAACTCCCAGTCCCACTAAAAAAAAAACAAGAACATAAAGGAAAATCAAGAAAATTAAATACTAGAGTGAGGCCATGCCAAGCCAAAAAATAAAGATGAGGGCAAGCAGCAAGGCAATTGTACTGAAGCATCTCTCTAGAGCCTGGACGGTACTGAGCTCAATGGAGGCACTCACCGACACAGCTTCTGTAAGACACATCATGGCATTCTTCTATTGTGATCGGCCCAAGAAGCATGGCTCACATGGAAACCTCATGCAAGCAGCATGTGGCAGCCTCTACACAAGCTGCGTGGTGCCAAATAGGGAAGGAGGAGCCATGACCAGCTGCCACGTGACCATTCCAGACGAAGCAACATGGCAGCTGAGCCAAATAAGCTGAGCAAGCCAGATTGGCTGAAGGGAACCAACCAAACCGAATTCCTGCACAAGCCTATTAGCCATAGCTTGTCTAGATAATGATAAAGGATAATGGTAATTGCACTCCAACAACACAGGTACCACACAAGTCCACTCCTGGTTTACAATGAAACAGTTACAAAGGCTTATTGGGAAATTGGCTATAGTCTACTGATTCACTTACCAATGTTCTGTCTTACCAATGTTTTGTCTTTAGCTATTGTTCCATTTTCAAAAAGGTTTAAAATATAATGTTTTCCATCCAGACTTATTTATGCATTGAGAATACTCAAAATGAAATCCACAGGACTTATTTTATGGCTAATTGTTCTATTTAGTTGGATGGTAAAAGTTGGGAAGTAACTTTCCATACATAACACATTATTTGCAAAATTCCTTAGATTCACTGGGTAACATAAATGTGATATAATTTCACTTCTTTGGCAACATAACAGTCACATTTTAGTTATTTTGAAGTAATGTGACCCGTAAAAGGGTGAACGGGTGAACATCTACTTCAAGTACTGACACGCACTGTCCTTTTGTTGCTGGCTCATACACTTTTGCTTTACAGACAGAACGACAGTGTGTTTCGTATTGCAGGTCAGGGGTTTGTAGAATTTAGTCCCATTTAAAAAAACTTACCTTTATTAATTACTTTCAATAAATTAGAATTCAGGTTACCTTTAAAACTATAACTCTATTAACTAACAGATTTTGTAGTCTTGGAAGTTGTAACTAGTTGCTTTTTCAAAAATTTACTTTCCAAGAATTGGGTCTACAGAAAGCACTTCTTGTTTGGATGTATAATGCACAGCAAAATGGAAGCATCTGATAGAAACCAGAATAACACTCTAGCATCCTAGTTTTCCTAGGTTTTTTTTGTCTATCTATATCAAGATCACAGTATTTAAAACAGTTATTGAAGTGCATGTAATGTACATGGGCACACATGTATACACACAGAGAGAGAGATGGTCTTGTTTATTGACATTTCCCCCTAATTCCTTGAGGTGGGGGAAGGGCCCGGAAAAAACCTCTGCCGACAAATTAGACAGATCTAAACAGCTGCAAAGAGAATAGCTAATTATGCGAATTAAATGACTCCATATTTATTCATTTCATGCCCCATCATGTCATATACATCTGTAATCATGTAAAGAGCATCAGGATACATTTGGAAAGCATTGTAGAGTAATTTTATGCACAAATCTCAGAAATAATGACATTTATGAAAAACTCTAACATATCCTATTATATGCCACATGCACATTAAGGTAGCACTGCTTTACTTTCTCTATATTTGAAGATTTTAGCCTTCTCATTTGAAATATTTCTTGAGGAGAAGGAATTGACATTTGTGTGTGAGAGGGAGGAGGAAGAGTGTTGTTGCATCAACTTATAGTATCCATTTTGTTTTTAACACTTACATGGCATAAAATGTGGGAAACAATCATTTTTAACTTGCTGTTTACATTCAATTATATGACGAAAAGGTGTTATTTATTTACTTGATTCGTAACCTGGCTCTATCCCACCATGTGGAGATATTCATTTTCCCCAACCAACTGCACTGTTTTACTAAGGAGATACATAATATGTGGATCTGCTCTGCAAATCTTTTTAACATTTGGCTGTAAACAATAGGAGCATCTGTGTGATCAGTTGAGGAAACAACACAAAAAGGACTTGGCATTGTGCAACTGACTTTACAGATATCTTAGCAGATTAGCTGTTGTATTTCCAACATCCCAGAATAAACATACCAGCATTTTCATGTTGCGTTCTTCTGCTGTGACCAAACAACATATAGGTTTAAATCCAGCACACACTTACAATGACCTCAGTAGGTAAATACAAATACATACTATGTTGGGAGTATGTGAATATTACCAGTTCTAGCCAACACATATCAGGAAGGAAGGGAAGAAAAAAAAGGAAATCTTAAGTTTTGAAGTGAATTACTCCTTTATTGACATTTGATGATAAGCAGAAAAACATTTCATGTCAAATATATTAGTATATTCTACAGATCGCTGAGTTAATCTTATGGAAGTTATGTGTAGTGTGTTGCAAACCATTTTCCTAATTCAAACATTAGTGCTGAGCTATTTAGCGATGCCACTTTTTAAAATGATATCTGTAGCTATGCCTGGTGACCACTACCCATTATATATAAGCAGAGGAAAAAGCCTTAGTCCAATTGAATATTTTCCCATTTCAAGCTGTCATATTATTTTCCGGGGTATAAGAAAAGGGTTTTTCACATCAGTTGCTAATCCTTTTATCCAACTGAACCTAAAACTTCCTTCATCTTGTGCTCCATCTCCCAGATAGGCTTCCTTCACAAAGGCAAGGATTAGTGGACAATGATACTTAATTTTATACAGTGTAATTGTTAAATTAAGCAGGTCAAAAATTCATTAAAGGCTCCTGAATCCTCCCTGGAAGCTCAGACTTCTAGATAATCTAAAACAATTTTTAAACGTTGGAGAAACATCTATAAGGGCATTCTAATATCTACTGAAAAGCCCTGGGTATCACAACGTATCCTAAATCACCAGAACAAGCTTCAAATGCCCCAATCTGTCTGGAAAACCCAAAGTGCCAGCTGAAAATTAATGTTTAGGTTGCATTTTGATTTTAATTTGTAAATCTGCTAGTGAAAAATGGTCCTTGACAAAGGACCTCATCATATGCAAGGAGAGAAGAGTCTTCTCCCCACTTCTCTCTGCTGCTGGCACATGACACAGGGCTACTTCCGGTGGGACTCTGTGGGGCTCTGTGCAGGCAGCATTGCTGAAGCAGAGCCCAGAGGAGCCAGATGTACACCTGACTCCTAGAAAAAAGCCAGAGGAACCAAAGAAGCGGAGGACAGAGGGGGGAATAACATGGGAAGGGATACAATGGACCCCAACAATAGGGAACACAGCGTGACAATTTCCTCCACTGCCCCACGATTTCCCTTGGTTTACAGAAGGCCATCTGATATGGTCTATAGTTGCTCATTCTTGCTCCAATTAGGATTCAACTTTTCTAATTGCAAAGATATCTACTACCAGCATTACTGAAGAAAACTAATGACTGAAAACTCATCATTCTAAGTAATATTTGTATTTGATAAGTTTCAATACAGTAAATGCAATGAAAAGTAAAATGTACAAACAAAAAAGAGAGAAATAAGGAAAACATAATAGAAGGAAAAGAAGAAAGAACAGCAAAGAGCAGGAATAAATTAACTTCCAACTTTCCTAACAATGATTCTACATCCTACTATATAACATAACTTCTCCAACTATAATTACTGTTCATATACTTCTACAGCTCAACCAAGCCTATTAATTATCAAAACCTACAGTTAACAACTCAAAATCTGTCTCACTCTCTGGGAGACATTAGTTTAGGGAGCTACGTAGTAGTTCAAAAGATCTGATTCTGTCACTGGTCCATATACTATAATGCTCTATAGAGCCCCTGGGCCAACAAGAGATAAAAGTTATTTTCTAAGTCTTATGTAAGAAAAGAATAATAGGTCACTCTGGTTTTGTTTGATTTTCAGTTTTCTTTCCCCACAAAATGCAGCTACAGTGTTCCCTCGCTACTTTGCAGTTCACTTATTGCAGACTCGCTGTTTTGTGGATTTAAAAAAATATTAATTCAAAATATATACAGTATCATGGTATTTTCACTGTTTTGTGGGGTTTTGCCACTGCCGCTCTCCAAGGCACTTTCCCTCCTCAGTCCTCCCTCCCTCCAGCCTTGAAGGGCCTTTCCTTCGCTTTATTTTAAGTTTATAAAGACTTAAAATAGTGTATGACTACTAAAATAATGTATACATATTTTAAAAAAATATCCCTACATTGTGGTTTTTCACGTATTGCAGGAGGTCCTGGAAACTAACCCCAGCAATAATTGAGGGAACACTGTATACCAAGATTCCCAAGGAGGGATAAAAACTAAACAGAGAAGTCATTTTGAAGTTACTTAATATTTTCACACTGTTTTCCATTAAAAAAATCACCAGCCTTCTATTCCTTCTAGTTTTGTTTTCATCTCAGCCTTTTTCATCACATTCCTTAGAGTTTATCAAAATGATAGCATTCTATCTGTTGTTTCCCACACCGTATACTAGATCTTGTAGAACTGGGAGATACCATGAGCAAGTTACATTTGCT
Source organism: Anolis apletophallus (assembly GCA_030556195.1). NCBI lineage: Eukaryota > Metazoa > Chordata > Lepidosauria > Squamata > Anolidae > Anolis > Anolis apletophallus. The sequence continues at coordinate 53,037,640 of JARBWK010000006.1, read as the reverse complement.
TTAAAACAAGCAAGAACCAGATATTCTCAAAGTACTACACTTATGAAAGTCAGTTATGGGACTTTGAAATACTAGGCCTGGTTGATCAAGAAAAAAATGGTTCAAAACTCGTTTTGGATGTTGGAGGCGCTAGCGCTTTGAATATGATTGATTTCTGAAAATTTTGGGGGGAAATTCAAAATTAATTTGTTAAAATTTCACAATTTTAGAATGGCTTTGTTAATGGTGGACACGCATGTTTAACCCAGTTTAAACATGACAGCATCTGCTCCAAACTGGGTGTTTTAACTGGGTTTGGAAGCCCATGCATTCCCTCCCCATCTGAATGGCCCCGTTAAGATGGGGAGGGAAGGCATGGGGTTTTAAATCGGGTTTGGAAGCCCATGCATTCCCTCCCCATCTGAATAGCCCTGTTCAGATGGGGAGGGAAGGCATAGGCTTTCAAACCAGGTTTGGAAGCCCATGCCATCCCTCCCCATTTGAATGGCCCATTCAGATGGGAAGGGAAGGCATGGGCTTCCAAATGCATTCAGATGCGGAGAGAAAACATGGGCTTCTAAACAGATGCTGGGGGAAAGGAAGCCGCGTCCAAACCTGGTGGTTTGGACGAGGCTTTCCGAACCCTTTCCGAAAATAGGGTCGTCAGCTTCAAAATGGAAAATTCACTTCCTGGTTGCTTAAAGCGCTTCAAAACACTTTCGAAAGTGAATTAAATCCAAGTTTAATACGACTTTTGGAGCATTCTGACGAACCTATAAAATACCTTATAACTCAAACAGCCATCCATGTTCATAAAATACCATTCTACCCATTAGGATACATCAGGATAAAAAGAATTGTCAAAGGCCCGGAACTTGAGAAGTCAGGATTCAAGCATGGCAACAGAGTTCAAACACAGCCACGTCATTATCTTCCAGCCTCAAGTTTATAAAATAAGACTGGAAGTTCTCTGGAAGACATTTAAGAGAGAAAAACTGGCTGGAAAATATGCTATAAAACTGAATATGCTATATGAGATATTAGCAGGAAGTCTGTATTTCAAAATTCTTTATTTTTAATAATAATAACAACTGTCTTATGGAAAATAACAGTTGGAAAATGGAATCTTTCCAACATATGTTCTATTTTGTATAGCCTTTAAAATATGCTTTAATGGGCAATAAAAGCAATATAGTTCAAAGTTTAAAAAACATTTTCACTTTTCCTTTAGCAGAAGGCAACCTTTATCCTGTATATGAAACAATATGTTAGATGGAGCAGTGCTGCTTATCTTTTGTTCTTACAGAATTGTGCCAATACAGAGCTGAAACATGCTTAATAAGACCTGCTCTCTTTGTGAGAAGAAAAGCTCTAATAATAATTTGAATTGTTAGTATTTAGAGAAACTGAAATTATATGAGTCTGATCAGCTATGAAACTCTAGATATGCTAACAATTCATTCATTATGGTAAAATGCCCCCACCGTATTATAGCTATTTTTCTATTGTTAATAATCTGTCAGCATTTTCAATTCCAATCCTGATTATCAGCAGTTTGCAGGAAAATGTCTTCAAAAGTACTCAGATTTTTGATGCTGTCAGAAGAAAATAGAGAATTTTTTTGTAGAAAATTAGATGACTACAAATGCATTATGGTAGAATAAAATGGTGTGCTAATGGTTTCAAAATGCTTGCTGCATGTCAGTAATCACTTTTTTCTAAGTGAGGAACAAAAGAATAACATTCTCCCAAATTTTACATACTGCATGACAGTGTTGTACTTCAAGAACCATGATGGTTTGTTTGTAGCAGTGAGTTAACTTGCTTTGGGTCCCTAGAAGTGCTATGAAAAGAAAAACTGTTCGTATAAGAGAAAATCTGTGTTACTTTTACAAGCATCTTGGGATATACTGGTGATGAAACTGAGAGCGGTTCCAGTCAGGAGGAAAGTCCGGTCCGATCTGGGTTTAAGAAAACCTGGGTCAGACCAGACTTTTGTCCCCACATTGGTAAAAAAAAAACCAAACAAAACCCTGCACTTTCCTTGGGGGGGGGTGTACAGATGGTTCGGCAGGGCACCCACACACCGACAACCCCTCCCCAGAAAACCCTTTAAAAGTAAAAAATTACTTACCTGGCTGGCATTACCCTGCTGCCGGCCCTCTCCTGCCATGTAGAAATGATGTGCCAGGAGAAGAGGTGAAGAGTAATTTTCTTCCTCCCCGCTTCTCCTGATGCATCATTTCTATGTGCCAGGAGAAGGTTGGCAGCATGGAAATGGCGGCCAGGTAAGTAATTTTGCCTTTTTAATGCGTTGAACGGGGTTTTGGGAGGGGTGAGGGTTATCTTGGGTTTTTCGGGCTCAAAAATTCGAGGGACAGCTGTGTGGATTGGGACCGGAAGTCACACAATACGATCCCCGAGCTCAATCCAGACAGCACTCACAGCTGAAATGATCTGGGTCTTTTGAAAGATCCTGGTATTTCCATGTATCAAATTAATTCAGGACAAAGCAGTGTTTCCTGCTTTGTCCCAAATTAATTCATTTTTTCTTGAGGCATCATTTGGATGCTCCATGTAAAAAAGCGGGAGGGCATTAGGTGCTGTGTGGATGCACCCTGAGAGGCTGATAGAGGTAGTGAGATTTGCTGAACCCATGTTCAAAGTCAAATGAATATACAGGTGGAGCTGTAGGCCAACTGGCTTTATATAATGCAAGAATTCAGAGTTAGAGCATTTCCAAGATTTCTTGTTAGAACCCACAATATAGATAAACATCTTATTTTATCACATTCTATATGTATTGTTACCTACATGATTGTTGCATGTTCTTGATAACTTCTAAACCACCATCAACTGAACACAAACAATGTTTTCAATTCATATTAAAATAGAATCCTGTCAGACTCTTTGCACCAAATAATCATCCATACAGACATGTACCTGTGGGAGTAAATGTGTGTGTGTTTTTTTAAAAAACCATATTGATTATAAATGTGAGTGATCATGCTAACCATGGCTACATCTACATACCGAATCATGCAGTTTTGAAACTGCATTATATGATCAGTGTAGGTTCATATAATGCAGTTCAATGCAATTTTAATGTAATAGTTAATTCCTGTTACTTATACTTTCAACAATTATTTATGGACACGCCCATTGGTCAGCTGTTCTAGCAACCCTCCGTGGGCATATCACGCATTGCAATATGCTAGTATGTTTTGTTGTTGTCTTTTTAAAAAACCAAAACAAACATGAAATGTAAAATTAAGGAAGAACCAGTAAAGTCTAGAGATTGATAGATCTAAGTAAAATCTGGAATGCACAAACTATTCATACTGAAAATTTCAAGTCTCATTTTTCCTATGTTACCTAAAAATATTAATCTTATCAAATGCATGGGTATGCAAAACACTTCAATCAGCTCATATGTATAGCAGATTATGGGGTGAAAATGAGAGGTAGACCTAGTAAGAGGATACTCATATGCTCAAATTTTGTAGGGCTACTTACAGCTATTCTAAAATAGAATTCAGCAAAAAGGTCAAATAATTATCTGCATTATAAAAACATGATTATACTAAAAAGTTATTTTACTGTCTTGTTAATGTTATGACATTGGATTTATCCCCGATTCAGTTATACTAATAGTAGACCCATTGGCATTACTGGGGTTCACATTTTTCCTGATTTTAATTGCTCAAGGTAGTGCTTTTTGGCTTCGGATCTAGTTTAGTCTGGTATTAAACTGTTGGCTATGATATCATTATTTCAGCTGATAATTTCAATAGGATTCCACTGATTAAATCTATAACCAAACTAGTACTGCTTTTTAAATGTTTAGGAAGACTAGACTAGTTTTGACGAATCATCATAATCAAAACGATGCTCACAATTTCAGCGCACTATGATAGATACAATGTGAAGTATGACTGATTTGAGTTTATTTTAAGCACGTCCTGTTTCACTAGCAGAATCAATGGCTGAAGGCTGGCATTTATTCTACTAAAATAAAATATCGAAAGATTTATGAATACTTTTTGATAAATATATTTATGAGAGCCAGCTTGCTAGAATAGTTTAACTGTTTGAGTAGGATACTGGGAGATCAGAATGTGAATCCCCATTTAGCTATAGAACCCACTGGATGGCCTTGGGCAAGTCAAAGGTAGGCAAGAGCAACCTGCCTCTGAACAAATTTTGCCAAGAAAACAAAAGATGTGCACTAGCTTCCTAAAATTTCCAACCAAAATATGTTTTAAATTTTTGAAAAACTAAATTAAACCTAAATATATGCATAGAATAATTTCTCCCTCAGCAGCCCTAGCCCTGTGGGGATTTCTCACATTGGCCAGAAATAATCTTAGTTTTTAAATCTCTACTTCAGCCTCTCCTGAGGCCTTATGTAGTCTCAGGCAAAGTGATACCTCTGGCTGTGGTATCTACTGGGTTTTTCCATGACAAATCTTTACTGAAGAAATCTCTAGAGATGCATACCTCGAGTGAAAACAAATGAGAGAAGAAAACTCTTTATCCTCTCCACGTCTCTTTTCTCTAGTCCTCCTCCATCTCTTAACTAGTAACATCTCTCCAGGTTATTGGGCAGAATTTTTTTCCTATTGGTGATACCAGTGAATGAAGGACTTCTACATTCAAAGAGCACGTTCTACCACTGATCTTCCTGGTAACTTAATTCCTTTGCATGCCTGTTTAGGATTCCATCCTTTAAGTCATTGGAAATTATACAAGGATACATTTACATAGATGTACACACCCTAGCACTATGGATAAGGCCCATGACCCAGGAGCAGCTCAGTAAATGTCCCTGTGGCTTTCAAAGAATGATAACCTGCAAGAATATTTTCATGGCAAGCTTTAGTTGTGCTTTGGGAAGCAACCTTGAATTAGAAAGTCACAGATCATCATATCGTAAGTTGCTGCATGCAATACAAAACAAGGACAACATCTTAGGATATGAAAAAAATGATTTTAAAATTCACTTGACCACTTGTTAAGTGAATGAGTTAATGGCTCATTGTGGATGGCCATACAATTGACTATTTCGAATACACAAAAAGCTGTAACACTGTCATTTGTTTCCCTAAATATAGGCAAGTAGTTATCATAGACTTATTTCTCTATACAAATAGCTCTGCACAATAAAACTCAAACCAGACCACCATCCTTTCACACCAGAGAAAACTGTCTATCATGGTGGTTGATATTAGCTTCCAAAGAAATATCAAAAACCAATGTTACAGATGGACTGAAACCCAAGAGCAATGTAAAGGAGGAGTTAAAACAAGCTGTGCCGTTGATCAGTGAAATTTAATTGGTTGCCGGATACTGGAGATTATTGTGAAATGTTTTATTAAGCCAGCATTTGAATCTTATTTTTACTTGTGATTGAGGTTGGCATTTCACAGGAAACACTCCTATTGCACATTTCTTTTAATTTTTAATAGATAATTTTTTTAAACTGGATTCATGGTCAGGATCTTGTAGTTTAGTATCAATTACACATACATTTAAACAAGAGAGACAAAATGTTCTCTTTTATTTCCAATAAACCACAAATTCCAGGCCTAAATTTTTCACCTGTTTCTCTTTACCTGCAATGCCACCTGTAACAATGTTGTGTTTCATGTTACATACACACACTATCCTTCACAATTATTTGCTGGCTAACCAAGTCTTAGGTTAGGCCAGGGGTGGGCAACTATTTTTTCCAAGGGGCCACATGAGAGCCAAAAAATATTATGGAGGGCCGCACCTAAAGGCGGACCTGCATGCTAATCTACATAATTTATTTATTTATTCACTTACTATATTTACTGTATATTACACATCATTAATATTAACATATTAATATATCAAGAAATATTCATATATTATTAGTATTAATATCATAATTATTATATTATAGTATATATATAAAAACATAATATATTGAAATTATAATATATCATATAACATTATATTATTTATTATATTATTTTATTATTGTTATAAAATTATTAAACAATAATGAAAACCACTAAAATAAAGTAATGCTTCCTTATAGTCCCCTTCTCTGGAGATTTTTTTATGCAGAGGCCAGGCAGGGGAGGCAAGCCAGGGGCCCTTAGGCGGGCCGGATAGAATCAGCCAAAGGGCCGCATCCGGCCCCCGGGCCGCAGTTTGCCCACCCCTGGGTTAGGCCATGTGTAAGGTCAGAAACCACAGTGATCTAGAGCAATTCTGCTTGATTAAGAAACACAGGAAGCCTTAGAAAAGGATTAAAACATTGTACTTTTAATTTTATTTCCTCTGGATGTATTTTGCTAGTCCTATTTTAATAAATCCAACAGCTCCTTTGGGGAAAATATGACAGAAACTTATAGGCGGACAGTTAGTGACTTTTTCTTTCTGTTAATAAGATCCGAATTGTAATCAGATATTTAATCCAAAAATTAAAGCCTGCATACAATTTTTATTATGCTGGGAGTGTTTTGATAGTTTATTTCATCTTTACACCAAACGACCAGTATGTGTGTATCTATCTGTCTAAATTACTATTGCTACAATTTCTTTTTAAAGCATTTAAAATGCCTTGGCATTTATTACAGTACTAAACATCTAATGGCCAAGGATTAAATGCACAGTGGCTTATTAAATCCTAAAAGTTCTAATTTTATGAACTCGGCAAAAGAAATTTAATTAAAGTATTTCCAATTTTTTTTGTATTGAGTGATATATTTTATCATCTTCTTTGACCATAAGAGATATTTTCATTGTTCTCCTTTAAACATTCCTCCATTTTATCCTTTCTTAATGTTTCATGCTCTGAGAAGCTGGAGGGGGCTGGGTAAGAATGACCTGGCAAAGAGGTAATTAAATTATTTCTTTTTCAAATATCTATGTTATGGAAGAACTGTAATCAGTGTTAATTGAAAATATCTTTGATTTTACTATAATAACCAAAGTGTTATTAAGGAAGAAGTTTACTCTAGCTAAATGATAATAATAATAATAATAATAATACCATCAATTTGTTTTTATCTCTTGGGATTTTCCCCCCCTTAGATTCCAGAGTATAATTGTTACCAGACCTTGAAAGGATTTTTTGTATTTGGATTAAGTGAGATTCCTAGATAAAAGAATATGCTACATCTATACATATCTGCATGTTTTGTATTAAATTACTCTGGTACATCAACATGTACAGTTCTCTTGCACAATGCATTGTTAAATAATCACATAAATATCAAATCCACTTTGGATTAAACTAGCTATCAATATAATGACTTTTACCCAAATGGATCCAGAATATCCCAAACAGTTGCTGCTTTTTATTATTTATTAAGTCCTATTTTCGATTGGAATTGTTATAATCAGTAATCTTATTTTTGTTACAATTCTCAAGCAGAGTCATGTATACAAATAACTTGGAATAGGGGACTCTGCACTGGAAATTGGTTCATTTTGATGTGTGCATATATACACAACATACACACATAGAAATAAAATTATGTACTCTTGACCTCAATGTAGTAGATGAGAAAAACAAGAAGTGTTATGGATTCCTCACAAAGGTGTTGTCCTCTAATGTTTCAGTGTTTTGTCATGTCATTAACCCATTCATTTCGCACGGCTTTAAAATGATCAATTTCTGCCTATCAATGTCATTCAGAAATCCTATTCTTGGAGTAATTATTCTGCCCTCCATCATACTGGTACTCATTGGAAACGCCAACGGTAAAGTAACAGTATAAAGTACCGAAGATAAGAGCACAGTGTTTAGCAGTAGGAGTTCAATGGCATCTCATTTGCATGTGGCTCATGTTTATGCAAGTTAAAAGCAAATACGATGGCAATGGCCATGGCAATCAACGAAATAGTACAAGGTGCCATTGAAAATCTCTTTCAAAATGGCATTTTTTATTTTTCCCCCCCATACACCCTCAAAAAACAAACTTACCCACACCAAAAACTGAGCTATACTAATAGCTGGACAGAAACCACTGTACAATTTGCTTTGGGAAAGAAGAAAAAAACAGAGAATACATTTCAATGAGCAGAATCGTCCTAATACACTACATTCAACCCAGCTGCTCTTTTTTTTTAAAGTGGCTTTTATGTTATAGGAATTCTGCTGGTGATGAAAACACTATACAGCCAATCAAACTGCGATGTTATAGAGCCATCCAAAGTAGAAGCCTAGCTAGCTAGTGTTTAAAATAACCCTGATGAATTATTCATTGAGAGTTGATGTTTATGCAAATTTCAGAAGCGTATGCCCACCTGACCACCATGGGTTAATAATGGGAAGAAGGGGAGGAAAAGAAACCCAAAACCATGCATATGAAAAACAAAACCAAAAGCACAACCACCAATCTTTAAGCATTCCCCCGAACCTATATAATCAAATGATAATACTCTTTCATTAAATGCATAAAAAGAATTACAATTCTTACCTGCTTAGCTTTGTAGGGCCCTCAGATTTTCTGGATGAAATAACTGACTGTGGTGCAACCAATAAAACTGAACTGAAAAGCTGATTAAGGGCACTTACTTAATGCAAAGCCACTCACTGAATATTCATATGATGCCTGTGTTTATGCAAATTAAGGCAAAAGAAAGCCCAAGGGGATTGGTTGCCATAGCCCACAAATACTGTGTACAGCAGGAAAAGAAACACACACACATACAGAAAGAAAGAATAGCAACATACCCTGAAATTCATAATTTAGAATAGCAACATTGAATATAGCAAATTATTAGAAGTCCTAATGTGAATTACTATTTTAAAGAGGTTTATCTAATCATATCATTTTAGGCCTATCATATATTTGCCTGTTGTGCAGTAAGTAATCTATAATTATCATCATCCAAGAGATGTCAGTAGTGTGTTCAGCTTTATTTATTCCATAACTATTTATGTAAGCAAGGTCCTTAAAGCATCTCAAGTGGGAGCAAAGAATAAATAAAATAAAATCATAATAATTACTGCAGAACTGTGCGTGTAACATGTTGAGAACAAAACCCATAGGAAGATGCCACCTTTTATTATGGGCCAGATGCACAGCTGCCTTTATAAGCAAATGGATATTAAAAAGTGGCATGACAGTGAGAGACTACTAAGGATGCGATTCAACTTTCTTTACTTTCTTAATTTGGATTCAAACGCTGCTTTGTTTCAGGTCCATCTTGATTCCCTTGGTGTAATTCGTCTTCTACATCAATACATTGCTTCATCTCCCTTCACCCCAGTTGAAAGGGGCTTTCCCAAAGAAATATGTATACATTGTCTGCCAAGGCTGCACCCAAAATTCTGTCTTATATTCAGGATCAACCACATTTACATACTTTCTTGTTAACAGCCCATGATGTTAATGCTATCTGATATGTTTTCAAATCAGGAGGTTACATTGTACCAGCTCAGCTGCTTTACAGATAGGCAAGAAATGTAAAAAGACAGAAATCCATCCTTCCTGTTAGATAATTACTTATGACTTTACCTTACCTTTTCTATTCTATCCAAGACAAAAATCACATTTTCATTAGAAGAACCTGTTAGGAGGAGTGCATTAGTAAAACAGATCCCCGTGTTCTTTGTTTTGGAGGACTCCAAAGTGAATTTTTTAGTGCTCCTGCTTCCTACATGTGTGTGTACTGCTTCTCATACACACACAAAGGCACACCATTATCAGAAATGGTAGCTCTGCTTTCCAAGCCTTGTGTTGGCTTTAAAAGTATCCTTACTTAAGATCAACCATAGTATGGTTTATAAATACTACTGCTTTACTCTGAGTTCCTGCACATTTCAGTCAGTCATCTGTTATTTCTACTGCCATGTGGTCATATTTTATAACACTTCCAAGAATTAGGAGGCAAATACATGTTATATGGATGTGATTAATCAAGAGAAAGCAGCATTAGATAGGAAGGGGCTATAACATTGGAGAAGTGGTAACAAAGTCCTTCAGTCTTTCCTTAGCTCTTTCTTTCCACTCTAAATCAAACCACATTCTCCACTCCATTACATTGCCAAAGCCTGTTTTATTCCCTCACATATGAGTTGGAACCCATACAAAATGGGAAATTGGTCTAGAAAATTAACCCATACAGATCTTGTCCAGTTGGCTGTCAGAGATCTTTTTAATGTGTCCATCTCACTTTTCTTATAAACAATGGTTCATCCTTGTTCATGAATGTGTCAGGATAATGGGGACAAACAGAAATAGGAACTGTATGCACTGCAGATCCAAGGAACAAAGGCATCATGAACTAAAAGCTCTATCCACGTATTAAGAATTATTCCACATATAATTAGAAGAGAAGCACCTCTTCTTTTGGCATCTCTCATAATAAAAAAACCAGCCCAAGTTCTTTAAGTAAGCTCTTTGGAATGTCAGCAATCCAATTCATGGATATGTGTCTTTATGCTTAACATTGTGTTGGATGTGGCTCGTCGTTACAGTTACAGCATCATAAGAACATAAGAACATAAGAAGAGCCATGCTGAATCGGGCCTCAGCCCATCTAGTCCAGCATTCTGTGTCACACAGTGGCCCACTAGTTGTACACAGGGATCTCTAGCAGAAAAGAGGGCAAAACCCTCACCTGCTCCTGACCCCCCACAACCAGTACCCGGGAAAATCCTGCCTGCCTCCATCAACACAGAGGTGGCACTTGGATGTCCATTTCAGTAACTACTGATTCCCTTGGTATCCATGAATCTGTCTAATCCTGCCTTGAAGCTGTCCAGGCTGACAGCTGTCACAACCTCCTCTGGAAGTGAGTTCCATAACCCAATGACCCTCTGGGTGAAGAAATATTTCCCTTTATTAGTCCTAACTTTCCTACCTTGGAGCTTCAGGGAGTGGCCCCTAGTCCTAGTGTTGGGTGACAGAGAAAATATTTTTTCTTTATTCACCTTTTCTATCCCATGCATGATTTTATACACTTCGATCAAGTCACCTCTTAAACGCCGTCTTTCAAGGCTGAAAAGACCAAGGCGTTGCAACCTGATTTCATAAGGGAGCTGCTCCATCCCTTGGATCATTTTTGTTGCCCTTCTTTGTACCTTTTCCAGTTCCGTTATATCCTTCTTAAGGTGCGGAGACCAGAATTGTACACAGTACTCCAAATGTGGCCTTACCATAGATTTGTAGAGAGGCAATACAACATTTGCCGACCTATCATTACATTTGCACTACCAAGTGTTAATTACAAGATTAAATCTTAAAATTGCTTCTTGTAAAACTCCATATTCTGCAGTCCTCATAATTTATGAACTCTATTGAATGAGGCCAGAGGTCTGTCTCATTCAGTATCCTGTTTCTCCACAATGATCAACCAAAACACAATAACTACATCATCACACTAGATAATGAATCCATTTTAAACCCAGTTGCTTGTCTCCTGCAGAATTCTGGTGTTTGTAGTTTAAAGTGCATTCATTTTCTAGTGTCTTGAGGTCCAAAGAGAGCATGAGTGGAGCAGTACCACTCATACAGAAATATCTGTTGCTTTTGATACGGGAAATAATGTATGTCTTCATGGCCAGCATCTGTTAATAGCTTCTATGAATCTAACTCCTTTAAAAAACTAAATTGATGGCTATCATCACAGGTTTGGGGAACATTTTCTGTATTTCAGCTACACACAGTCTCATAGTCATGGTCATATTATTACCCTGTAAGAGACATAGAAAAGATCCTACTTCCATCAAAGGTACATTTGACACAGAGGTCTACATCCAATGCAGAATAAGTCTTGCTTTAGCCCATTTGTTTCCATTACTGTTAGATATCCAGTGAGCAGAAGAACCACATGGTTCATTTTTCTGTTGGCACGCTGGAATGGGAGGGAGATTCCGATGATATTAAATATTATGCCACAATCACACTGTTTTCTGAACCTGTGAGGTGGCACCTATCTATTTTGTGTTGCCACATAACTAGTGATTCTCCAGCCATGTTATTAATGAACACAATTGAAAAACTTTATTACACAAAGCAGGGAAACCAGCACGTGTTGCTGTGTACATCCAACTGCTAGTTTACCTTCCACATGATATCTCCATCCCTATTAACACCATCATAGCTCCCAATACCTCCCTTGGTATGACGGGCCCCTTCTGCTTCTCTGCTGGCATCCCAGCAGTAAAGTAACATGAATGAGCAGCAGGCATGTAGCCAGGGGGGGCCTAAGGGGGCTTCAGCCCCCCCCCCCGAAATTCTCAGGGTGGTCCGCGAAAAGGCCTTACTGGTACATTATTTAAACTTTTATGTTTATTCATATCATGATCTGATCACCATGCTCATTATATCCCACATTAATGGGGTTATTGGGATAACAATACAAAAGGTTTGCTAGGATAGACCCTCTTCCACCCAGTCTCAGCCCCCCGAACCAAACTCAGCCCCCCCGAATCAAAATCCTTGCTACGGCCCTGATGAGCAGGATTATAGAATCACAGAATCATAGAGCTAGAAGAGACCTCATGGGCCATCCAGTCCAACGCCTTGCCAAGAAGCAGGAAAATTGCATTCAAAGCACCCTCGATGGATTCTTCCCGTCTACTTCTTTTCCCTCATTATTCCAAAATTGTCTGTTTTCCTTTCATTTTATATTTTATATTTATCTTTTTTCTTTGTTTTTAAATGCTGGAATTGCAATGATTTTTTAAAAAAATGTAGTGCAGTAAGGAGCAGCTATGAGAGTCTGAACTACAACCATGGGACTAGAGATTGCAATTGCTCTACTGAAGAAAGGTTCTCAATGCAGTATGTATCCATTATGAATTATCACAAATCTGTATTGGAATAACAAGTACATGTGATAAAGCTTTCAAACTTTAAGTTTTCACAAGAATAAGAATAATTATCAAACATTTAACTACAATAACTGTCCTAATGCCCCCCTCACACACACACACACACACACATTTATGATGGTATAGCTTTAGGTTTAATAAATTATTGTTTTGGGTTGCTGTAAGTTTTCTGGGCTGTATTACCATGTTCTGAAAGCATTCTCTCCTGACGTTTCATCCACATCTATGGCAGGCATCCTCAGTGGTTGTGACGTCTGTTGGAAAGTAGGAAAGTGAGGTTTATATATCTGTGGAATGTCCAGGGTGGGAGAAAGAACTCTTGTCTGATTGAGGCAAGTGTGAATATTGCAATTGGCTACCTTAATCAGCATTTAATGGCTTTTCAGCTTCAAAGCCTGACTGCTTCCTGTCTGGGAAATCCTTTCTTAGGAAGTGTTAGCTGGCCCTGTTTGTTACCTGTCAGTAATTCTCCTGGTTTTAGAGGGTTTTTTTAAAAAATAATAATACTGGTAGCCAGATATCATTCATTTTCGTGATTTCTTCCTTCCTGTTGAAATTGACCACATACTTGGGGATTTCAATGGCTTCTCTGTGTAGTCTGGCATGGTGGTTGTTAGAGTGGTCCAGCATTTATGTGTTTTCAAATAATATGCTCTAAGTCAGGGATGCCCACACTTTTTCATCATGCGAGCTACTATATGAACAATCAAGTTGAAAAGATCACCTGTTGTGCATGTGAGCGTGCGCGCGCACGCTCCTACTGCAGCCTTCTGTCCGCGTGGGGCTTCTTTCTTGCCTGCCCATGAACTCGCCGCCGCGCGCACCCGGGAAGGGAATCCTCTTTGCCTGTGCGCGCGCTCTCTCTTAATGTCTTCATTGCCTTCCTCCTTCCTGCTGCGTGCTTTCGCGAAGCAGAAAGTCCCCATCTTGTCCTGCTTCTTGCGTGCACAGCAGGCCCCTCCCACGCATGCAGCAGGAGGGTATTTATAGGCGCACTCGCCAGAGCTCCGGCCCGATATGGCTTCGGTGGCGACTCGGAAGGCGCAGGGCTGGGAAGAGGGGCCGCCTGGCTGCTGCCTGGGCCAGGAAACTCAACCAAGAGAGTGACCCACGTGAGGCTGGAGCCTCCCCACGGCAGCCTCCCCCCTCCCTCCTCCCTCGAGGCTTCCTTACCTGGGAAAGAGAAGGAAGAGGTGCTTCCCCAAAGTGACAGATGCAGCGGGGGGAGGAGCACCCTTCCTTCCTTCCTTTCGAGGGTGTCACTCAGAAAGTGGATGGCTGGCAGGAAGGAGGACCCCTCCCACTGGTGGCAGTCCATGCCCACGGGGGGGGGGAGAGGGGGGTGGCTCTTCCTAGTCGGCTCTGAAGAGCCACCCCCCTCTCTCTCTCTCCCGTGGGCCCTCGCTACCTTTCTCCTTCGAGGGCGAGAGAGGGCGAGGCAGAGAAAGGCGGCGAGGGCACAAGCAGCAGCAGCAAGTGGAGTCTCCATCCCCGCAGCCACCTCCTCCTCGGGTTCAGCCCCAGGAACACGGCGGAGCCCTCCCTCCTCGCCCCCAACCAAGGAAAGAAAGCAGCCCCACACAGCTCGCTCGCCCAGGTCTCGGCTTGGAATGGGAGTCCCGAGGGCAGCAGCAGGGTTTGCGGTGGGGCTTGCTTGGCTTTGCCCCACTTTGCCCGGCCTCCTTCGCCTCTTTCTCTCTCCCTCTCTTCTTCCAGCACCCGCCTGCCTGCCTGCCAAAAGGATCCAAAAAAGTTCTCCGGATTTCTTTCTTCTCTCCTTGGCTCTCTCTCTCTCTCATACACACACATTCCCTCCATCCCTCCCACAGCCTCGCATCCTATCCATGCGCATGCCTTCGCCTTGCTCCCCCCCCAGCAGCAACCAATGGGCAGTCATGTCACCACACCGTGCGTGGCAAGACGAGCACCAGGGCCTGCCCACTAAAGACACATTTTGGCAAAAGAAGCCCCGCAAAGGTGGCGGCGGGAGCGCATGTGCGTGCGCATGGCAGGAGCACGCCATCCGGCTGGTGAGGCCCAAAGATCACCTGGAAGAGGTCCGAAGATCACCTAGGTGCTCCCAATCACCGTAATGAGCACCCCTGCTCTACGTGATTCATCAAGTGCTCTACTATGGCTGACTTCTCTGGTTGAATTAGTCTACAGTGCCTTTCATGTTCCTTGATTCATGTTTGGGCAATGCTGCCTTTGGTAGTCCCTATGTAAGCTTGTCCACAGCTGCATGACATATGGTATATGGTAGACTCCTGCAGATGTGCTCTTTGCTGAATGTAGCATGTGTTGTATTTTCCTAGTGGGTCTGTAGGTTGTGTTTTTTCCATCATCTTCCCTATGCGGTCAGTGGTTCCCTTGATTTATGGTAAAAACACTTTTTCTCTGGCTTCAACAACACAATTATTATTTTCTTCTCTTATCTTAAATACACTGGAAAGTTGCCTGCATTTTTTCAAGGACAACTCCACTTTTAATAACATGCAGAGGTTGTACAGCACAGTCCCAGTTTTTAAAAAGATGTGTATAGTTGACCTGATTGGGTGAAATGTTTTTACACTCAAGTCCTGTCAATCCCTTACCTTTCAAAACTCAGTAGACCAATAAAGTAAATGATTTCAAAGGGGGAAAAGAGAGGGCAGACAGCAAAGAGAATTCTGATCCATAAATGGATTTCTTTGTTCCTTCAATTGACTAAGAGATACTTAAGTCATCTTTAGGTGCCTGCAAAAACATCATCATAAAATGCATTCCTTTTGTGCAGTTTAAGAACAATTAGGTAATTCTAACACAAGGAAAGCCAAAGTGGAAAATGCATAGCAACAGTGTTTTCCATAATGATCATCTAGTGTCTGTTTTAATTTCTGGAAAATAATGCTAGACATGGAGCAGCACATCATTTTCTGTATTTCCTCCTGGTTTCAGGGTTAACAATGATAAGCATTTACTGTGATTAAATGTAGACCCTAAGGCAAAAGAAAACCCCAGGGCATCTGCATACATATTGTGAAAGGAGCTTCTCATTTGGGGCTTCGTTTTCTTAGTTTGCTCAACCCCCCCCCCCCCCAACACACACACACACAAGCTTTCTACACTGGCTGTAATGTATCCACACTGCTGAATTATAGCAGTTTGACACCACATTAACTGCCACTATTAAATGTACAGGAGTCCTTCCCTGTTTTTCATGTAGCTACATATCACCGATGTTGATGCAAGCTTCACCTTTCAAATTGCTTAATGTAAAACCTCCCTTTCTTCTAAATTTTCATGGCTTTTTAGTCTGGAATAAGTAGGGCTCCTGGTACTCATATCAAAAACAAACCCAGGAAAAAGTTACATTGAAAAGAATAGCCCAGAGTCATAAAGTTGGAAGAGATCAGAAAACCATCTGGCCCAGTTGTCACCTGCCTGAATGTTGGGTAGCCTACCTGCTGATGACTCTACCCACCTTCAAAATCTAAAATATTATGTATGTCATATCCATACTGAATAATACAGAAGACCCTTGGACTTTATCATCTATACTAATACTTGTTGGACATTAACAACTCTTTTGTTATCTACAAACAGAGGCACAATCTCAATAAGGTTTGGAATTACAGTTTCTCTTTTGTGCCTCAATTTCCACTTTATCCCTTTTATAGATAGACCATTCTCCTTCATCTGTTCTTGATAATACCAGTATCAAGAAAGTCCCATTATGAGAAACAGGGATGTAATCAAGAAAATCAGTGAGAATTTGACCATTGCATAGGTAAATAGCGGTAAGGCAGTTCAACTTCCATTTCACTATGCTCCCCTTCCTTTGAGAGCTACACAGGGGCGGATCTTAGTGGAGGAAAAGTAAGCAGCTGCCTCAGGGCGCCAGGTGGCCAAGGGCGCATCCGTCTGCAGCCGCCAGGTTTGGCACATCATGCCGCGCCATTGCTGTGTGTGGCTGGCACAGGGGCGGGAGGCTTTGCCCCGGCTGCAAAATGTTCCCTGGCTTGTTCTTTTCATCCTCTTGGGAGTGCTCTGTTTTAATAGCGCCTGCACGAAACTTTCACGCATGCGCTATTAGGACTGAGCACTTTTGAAATCTTGAAATCTCAGTCAATCATCACTACTTTTTCATTAGCTAGGCAAGGAGCCCCTGGTGATGCAATGGGTTAAACCTTTGTGTCAGCAAGACTGAAGACCAACAGGTCAGAGGTTCGAATCTGGGGAAGGCACAGATGAGCTCCAGCTCCCCATGCGGGGACATGAGGGAAGCCTCCCACAAGGATGGTAAAACATCAAAACATCCAGGTGTCCCCTGGGCAACGTCCTTGCAAATGGCCAATTCTCTCACACCAGAAGCAACTTGCAGTTTCTTAAATCACTACACACACACACACACACACACAAAAGCTAGACAAGGACAATGGTGTTACAAACACAATGATTGTGTTTGCGACACCATTGTCCTTGCCTAGCTATTTTTTTGTGTTCACTCCAAACATAGTCACAGTCCTTGCTATGAGCTATTCCTACTTTAATGTAAAATATTTAATATATATTTAATGAATACCTGATTAAGATTCAGAGCCTTATCACACTATAGTGTTATACTGTTACATCTCACTTAACTGCCATGGCAACATCCTATGGAATCCTCAAATTTTCAGTGTATGTGTTTGTTGTGTGTGTTTGGGGGGAGGGCAGATTTAGAATTCTCAGCCAGAGAACCCTTGGGCTTTGCTAAACTACACATCCCAAAATTCCACAGGATGAATGTCATAGCAGTTAAAGTGGTGCTTATAATGGTGTAATGAAGAAAAGCTCTCCATAGTCTTTGAATAGGCATACTCCTACTTCTCACATTGCACAAATATAGCACTAATAATAACAATAATCTTTATTTATACCCCGCCACCATCTCCCCAATGGGGACTTGGGGTGGCTCACATGAGGCCAAGCCCAAACAACAAATTACAATAAAATAAACATAAAACAACAATAAACACAATAAAATACATACATATAAATAAATAAAAGAACAATATACAAATAAATGTCTAAAATCACAAATGACAGGTGACAAATGTTAAAAACAGGGTGAGATAAGAGGAGTAGCTTCTTTGCGAAGGAGAGCACATATAAACATGGGGGGGGGGGTAGAACGGACTACAAAAAAACTATATTTTTACCAATTTCATGGCAACATTCTATGGAATCTTTTGATTTATTGATAAGAGATGGATATTGAGAATCCTCAGCAGAAAACTCTACTACAAACCATAATATTCCATAGGATTCCACCATGGCTGTTAAAGTGGTGGCATATCATATGCATGTATGTGAAAATTTATAGAACTGATTTCTTCGGTATCATTTGTTCACTTATTCCATAAATGTTATGTACTTGTCCAGAACTAATTTGATGCTATGAATCAACACAGTTTTCTGCACTTCAGATTCTCCTTGGTCACCTTAGTATGGAAGATGCCATAATGCCATCTACACTTCAAAACGTACCACCACTACCCATTCTTTATTTCTTCCTCTGACATTAAGTCTAGTTGTGTCCAACTCTGGGGGTTGCTTGACTCATTTCTAAGCCAAATAGCTGCCATTGTCCGTAGACACCTCCAAGGTCATGTGGCCAGCATGACTGCATGGAGCACCATTACCTTCCCACCGGAGTGGTACCTATTGATGTACTCATATTTGCATGTTTTCAAACTTCTAGTTTGGCAGAAGCTGGGTCTAACAGCAGGAGCTCATCCCGCTCTCCGGATTCGAACTGTCAACCTTTCAGTCAGCAAGTTCACCAGCTCTGCGGTTTAACCCACTGTAGACTTCATGAAATTAACTTCCTGTCCTGCCTTTTAAGCTTAGTGATTGTTTTTTATGCCGTGACCTTTTGGGGAAGATATTGTTCTAAATTATGGTCCTATACAATCTTGTAGATATATTCTTAGCATTCTTCCTTTTCATATGTTTTCTTGAACCATTTATTCTGTCATGACCATAGTTTCTCTTCTTCATGATTTATCTACTTCTTGTTTTGCTTTCTGACTAATTTTCTCTGATTCTGCCATTCTTGGCATATTATTGCTGAGTTATGTATTCTCTTCACTTCTTCCCTGTCAGTTCATCAACATAGGTTTTTTGTTATTCCACCCTACTCCTTTAATACTTCTAAATTTAACATTTTAAAATTGAGCCATGATCTGAATTACCAAAATAGGATCAAAGTTGTGTTGTGAATGTTTTGCACAACTCCTGTGAAGTTATAGGCGCTTTCCTTTTGAATGAAGCATCATTTTAGTAGAAGTAGTTGTTTCCATGTGCCTTCCAGTTGCAGTTTTCCTATTTTATTTCAATTTTTTTGGTTACATTCAGGAAGCCCAGTATGTAATGACTACAGAAAGAGAATGATAATGTTGAGATGTAGCACTGGTGTCAAAAGCAGGGCATATAAAATTGCAAGGATAATTACCTTGAATTGTTTTAGCCCATTTTAAAATGTAATAAATAGGGCTATTCACATCTGTTCCCTGAAGACAATATTCCTCTATAATGATGAAAGGTAGAGCATAAACCAGCATTATTAATATTATTATGACCATCTTCTGCACTTTGAGCTTTGCTGGTACTTAACTGTTTGTGGAATGTTTTGAAATGTTTTCAGTAAGCAAACATATAATTGCCACTGTTATGTTTTTATTGTTTACAGAGCAAGTCCTTTCGCCCCTTCAAGTGGAAGAAAGTGCAATCCCAGCATCTCTTTTGCTCTGTTTCATTTATAATACATTTTCAGTTTCATTCAGTATTTTGCATCTCTTCCTCATACTCAAGGTAATGTTTGTTCAATTTTGCAGTCTGTGTTCTAAATTTCGCAGAAGATATTCTATGAATCTATTTGCACAGGTGAAGCCAGATTGGTCTGTAGTACAGAAGACAACAAGAAGTCTTGTGGCAATTTAAAAATTAGGATGTTTATTATGCCACTAGCTCTTGTGAACTAGAGTCTGCTTCATCCAATGCCTGAAAGGGAGAGACGTCGGTCTCTGTCTTCCGCTTGTGCTCTAATGCCAGCGATCCTGCTGGGCCCTCCCCGCCTACCTTCTTTTGATGGCGGGGTGGTGTCTCAGTAGGCACCGCTGTTGACTTCTTCCCTCCCCCCCCCTCCCTTTCCCTATCCTTGTGTGCTTTCCATGTCCACTGTATTTCTGTGTTGTTTGGTGTTGCCACTGGGCACTCAAACTTATGTAAACCGCTCCGAGCCTACGGGGAGTGGCGGTATACAAGTTTGATGTAATAAATAAATAAATAAATAAATGTCTGAGCTACTGTTAAATATCTACATAGTTCAGGAGGTCAGAGGGAAGCAATTTCAGAACTAGAGGAAATTTAGTAAGCACAGAACCAATCCCATTGCTAACACTTGCGATTATAAAATTTAGATCCTAACATTGAGTAAACAAATTAACCCCTGCAATATGAGTAACTATATGGCATCTTCTGATTTTCTTGGTTGTGGCACCCTATTTAGGGAAAGAACAGCAGCCTAAATATTTTAAAGGCACCAGATCCTGAAAAAAAAAACACTGAAAAGAGAAAATCAGGAACTCAGTATCTGAACATGAAAAATGTTCCCACAAATATTTCTTTCAGATACAACCACAGTGAAAAGTCCATTGAGTGTCCTCACAAAGAGGTAGTATTCTTGTTACTATTTGGCAGGATGATAAAAAAAATAGTTCTAAAGATGTAGAAAATTAGAGTTCTTTCTTCTCAGAATAGTTCAATAATCTATCATCTTACCAGTTTTCTCTCTCTCTCTCTCTCTCTCTCTCTCTCTCTCTCTCTCTCTCTCTCTCTCTCTGTGTGTGTGTGTGTGTGTGTGTGTGTGTTCCCGAGTTATAAACATCTGACTTACAAGCAACTCAAGTAAAGAATGGGAAATTTACTTCTGAAACACTTATCTTGAGGAAAAGGTGTCTCTACTGAAGATTTATCACCAATCCTTGTTTCCACAACAAGCCAATTTTTTGAAACTACAAGTATCACAAGGACAGAGAGTGAGGTGAAATCTTCTGAACAGAGGCACAAACAGCAAAACAAACACCACAGGGGTATTAACCGTTCCCGATGCTATCCAATGTATATATGCATGTGTTTGGCTAGAGTTACACTTTAAAAATGTATGGTTGTGATGTGTATGTGTGTATGTCCATTAAATCTATAGATATGAGGGGAAGGGGCAACTGTATGTCTAGCAAAAAAATATAGTTCTTGTGAAATGTGTTAATTTACTAATAGCTCTTGTGAAATGTTTTAATTTACTGTATGGGCCTTCCTAATATTATAATGACATCTGATGAGCCCAGTTTCAGATTCCATGTTTAGGGAGGCGAAGTTGGCCTTGGGCTTAACCCTGCTGGTCTGTTCGGGTTTACTATACACTTGTTATGTTCGGGTCATTTTTGACCCGGATGTTATTTTGAGCCACTGAAAAGTTCTTTTTGAATACCTGTTGCATTATTATACTGTGTGTGATCATAATTGTTCATTATCAAAGAAAAATTGAATTAAAAAACTTTGTTTTTTAAATTTTGTGTTGATTAATGTAAAACAGCCTAATTTGCATGTTACACCAAAGTAACAAACTTGTGCGTGAATAATCAGCTATATCTTTTACAACAACATCAACAACAATTCAGGTAACTATTAGTACAACTAACTTAAATACTAGGCTTGGTTGATTTTTTAAAAAATGTTCAAAACTCGTTTCAGATGTAGGGGCCACTGGTGGTTTGATTCTAAAGTCACTGCTGAATTTTTCCAAAATTTTTCTAAACTTTCCGAAATTTCCGAATTGATTAGTTAATGTGGATCTGCATGCGCAGTAGGGAAAAACAGCACTGGCACTGGGGAAACTTCAGGGGCTTCTCCTTCCCTAACCTCAGGGAGATGGAAGCATGGTATAAAAATAAAGTTATTGTTGTTATTATTATTACCATTATTATTCCTGCGTGGTTCAAAATCCGCTTCTGATGTCCAAATTCGTATGTGTTTTCCGAATTTCAGTAATTTCCGAATGAACCTATTCAACCGTATTAAACACCTTAAAGGCACCAGATCTCATTTGATCTCAAAAGCTAAGCAGGGTCAGCCCTGGTTAGCACTTGGGTGAAAGACTGCCAATGACTAGCAGATGCTGTAGGCTATATTTCAGAGGAAGGAACTGGCAAAAAGAACTCTGAATATCTTTTGCTTAAAACAACCCAATGAAATCCATTGGTTCGCCATAAGTCAACAGGGGACTTGAAGGCAAACACACACTTCCCAAGGAAGATATACATGATATACATATTTTTATGTAAGACTTGTCTGGCTGCAACTCATAATGAGGTGTCCATCTTAGATATCACGAAACAGAAACAAATTCTTGATTGCAAGGAATGGGGAGGTGTGTTTATGGGATTTTCTGTCTCATGTATCAAACTAACTTGACTGGTTTTGGATGATATGTAGCTAAACTTGGATGAGTGACAACATCATTAAGCATAATGTCTAGGACTTGACCTAAAAGGGCAAGAAAGTCTGCATCTATACAGTCAGGAATGGCAAAATGCCATTGTACATGAAAGGGAAGGGTAAATCTTTGGCTCTCAGATGTTGATGAAGAACAATTCCCATTGTGTGTCAGTTTTGGCAAATCTTCTTGGAGCTGATGAGATCTGGAATCCAACAATATCTAGGAATCCACACAGTTTCCTCAGCCCTGGCTGAACATGTTTACAAACTCCAAGAAAAGAAATGGTTCCTGCATAGCTCATCCCCTAGCAGAAGCAAGACAGCTCAACTGCATGTATCTGTACCACAAGTCAAAAACAATCATGTGGTTTGAGCTTGGTCTGTGACAAATTACCATTAATCACATTTCAGGCTCAGCCTTCATATGTTATTCTGCACTGGAGCAGGAAGGCCCTGAGGAAAGTGAAACAAGTTGCAGAGACAGTGGTCCCAAATATGTAATTTCAGGAGTCTTGGTGTACAAATTGCTGGAGGGCCATGGTGTTAAATTGCCACTGGGGACTCTGTAGGCACAGTAATGCTGCCACTGTTTAGGAAGCCTGCCATCAGATCCTTCCAGAGTTCACCTCACCTATTCTGTGACAGTGCTGACAGAATTTTATCATACATAAGCACGATACCATTAATGTCAAAGATGTGCCAATATCTCAGAGTTCAGCTGCTTACTGGACTAAATTCATTGATTCAATTGTTGAATGGTGAGTCAACCTTCATGTAAATCTCATTGATTCAATTACATTTCTCTGGTGGAGATTAACAACAGGGTTCAGGTCAATAACTTTGATAGTCTGCAAAAAGCTTGCATAGCTGCAGGGAGCAATTTCTGATTCAAACATTCTGTTTACCTTCTTGTTACCTTTCCCCACATCTCAGAATGTTTTTCTACTTTGCTGAGATTTTAAAATGATATCTTGATAGGTAAAAACTTTATTCAATATATATGAACACCTTATTTATGAGGTTACAAAATCTAAGCCACTTAAATCTGTATTTGTTGTCGTGCTATTTTTAAAGCTCAGATTATAGGGCTTGATTGCATGAACCCTCTATTTCACTATAGTCATGCTATCATTGATAGCAGACACATACTTCGATATCACACCTCTCTTCAATTGTACAACTGTGCCAATTTTCCAATTTGTGGCTCTGTGATCGTGCTTCCACATGGCCTCATAACCCTGCTTTCTGTCCTACTTCTATTTCTTTTATTTCTTACTTTTTGCCATTTCAGTTTTTACAAACAAAAAGGCAAATATAATCATAAAATATAAAAGATACTAGCTTGGGGACCCGGCGGTATCCGGGTTATTTTAAAAGGTTATTGTTTGTTTTAGGATGTTAGGTAATATCAGTTTAGTCATATATTACACTATGTCTTAATCAAACTCAAGTTTGGTCCAGATCATTGGTGGGGGTCACAGTGGTGTCTGAAAATGGGTGAAGGTACTGCCAATCCTATCATCTGATATCCATCCTCCCTCAAACTGCACCAGGATGTAAAGACATATAAGAAAGAAGTCCATCTGGCGGTTGCTGTAAAGGTGGTAGTGTAACTCTTACAGCACAACCCAGGTGGTTCCATTTTAAATTTCCTGGCGTGACAGTAAGTACATATTTGATCCATTTGTCCAATAATAACATTTGGATATTTATCGTAGTCCTTATGAGGATCATAGTGAAAACCTTCAAGGAACATAATTGAATGCTTTCCTTTTCTAGTTGTAGTGACTTTTTCCCTAATGTTTTGAATTCGGATATTGTGCTGTTCAGGAGTCTCAGCTGCTCTGGATGCCCTGGCCTGTTCTTGCTTTTGTTGAAGCCTGGCCTGACGCTGTTCAGGAGTCTCTGCTGCTCTTGATGCGCTGTACTTTTCTTGCTTTTGTTGAAGCCTGGCCTGTCGCTGTTCTGGAGTCTCTCCTGCTCTGGATGCGCTGTAATGTTCTTGCTTTTGATGAAGCCTGGCCTGTCGCTGTTCTGGAGTCTCTCCTGTTCTGGATGCACTGGCCTTGTTTTGTTGTTGTTGTCCATCGCTGTTCTGGAGTCTCTGCTGCTCTGGATGCGCTGTAATGTTCTTGCTTTTGATGAAGCCTGGCCTGTCGCTGTTCTGGAGTCTCTCCTGCTCTGGATGCCCTGGCTTTGTGTTGTTTTTGTTGAAGCCTGGCCCATCGCTGTTCTGGGGTCTCTGCTGCTTTTAACATAGAGGCTCTATCTTGCATTGCTTGATGTCTGGCCTGACGTTGTTCTGTAGTCTCTGCTGCTCTGGATGCCCTGGCCTTTTCTCGCTTTCGTTGAAGTATTCCGAGTCTGGCTTGACATTGTTCTTGAGCCTCTGCAGTGCTTGATGCATTAGCTGCTTGTTGGTTTTCCTCATGTTGGCAATCAGTTGTCTCACATGACTGCTGTTGGTATTTTCCCTTTTTTGCTATTGTTGGGATTTTTCCAATGGTTTTTCCCTTTTTGAGACATGTTTATGCTGCCACCTTGCTTGAAGGATGTCTGTCTATTTTTGGGGCCTAGCTTGTAATGCTAGTAATGCTCTCAGTACATCAGGAAACCCTGTAGTGAAATCCTCTCAGAAAATGAACATTCCATTGCCAACTGAAAAAAACTGTCAACTGTCAATGGAAAAAAACTGTCAACTGTCGCCAATCAGTGGCTATATGCACTGCTCGCAAGCATTCAGTTGCATTCTGTTTTGCTGGCCTATCACAGTCATTTATGCAAATTTTCTGTCAGTGGCAACCAACCACCTCTGTCTGGGGCCGTAGAATGTTGGAGTTCTGAGGCTGGCCAGTGCAGATTATCCCGGAGTGGCAGCCAATCGAAACGCTGGCCCATATTCGCTCGGTTGCACCACCCACCCACCGCCCGCAAACGCTGACTTTTATTATATATAATAGATAGGGAATGCCGTAGATGTAGTGAATCTAGATTTCAGTAAGGCCTTCAACAAAGCCCTCTTCTGGCAAACAAACTAGTTTGACCTTCTGGCAAACAAACTAGTCAAATGTGGGCTAGGCAAAACTATGGTTAGGTGGATCTGTAATTAGTTAAGTGAATGATCCCAGAGGGCGCTCACCAGTGCTACCTCTTCATTATGACTGGAGTGCCGCAGGGTTCTGTTGTGGGCTCAGTTCTGTTCAGCAACTTTATTAATGACTTAGATGAAAGGTTAGAAGAGATCATCAAGTTTGCAGATGACACGAAATTGGGAGGGATAGCCAATACTCCAGAAAACAGGAGCAGAATTCAAAATGATCTTAACAGATTAGAGAAATGGGCCAAAACTAACACAATGAAGTTCAACGGGGACAAATGCAAGATACTTCACTTAGGTAGAAAAAAATGAAATGCAAAGATACAGAATAGTGGATGCCTGGCTCAATCACAGTACATGTGAAAAAGAACTTGGAGTCTTTGTGGACAAGTTAAACATGAACCAACAACGTCATGCAGCAGCAAAAAAGCCAATGGTATTTTGGCCTGCGTAAGTAGGAGTGTAATGTCTAGATCCAGGGAAGTCATGCTACCCATCTATCCTGCCTTGGTCAGACCACACCTGGAATAGTGTCCAATTCTGGGGCATCACAATTAAAGGCAGATATTGAAAGCTGGAATATGTCTGAAGAAGGTGACTAAAATGATCAAGGGTCTGGAGAACAAACCATATGAGGAGCAGCTTAAAGAGCTGGGAATGTTTAGCCTGAAGAAGAGAAGGCTGAGAGGAGATGTGATAGCCATGTATAAATATGTGAGGGGAAGTCATAGGGAGGAGGGAGCAAGCTTGTTTTCTGCTTCCCTGGAGACTAGGATGTGTAACAATGGCTTCAAACTACAGGAAAGGAGATTCTACCTGAACATTAGGAAGAACTTCCTAATGGTGAGAGCTGTTCAGCAGTAGAAGTCTCTGCCCTAGAGTGTGGTAGAAGCTCCTTCTTTGGAGGTTAGTAAACAGAGGCTGGGTAGCCATATGTTGGGGGTGTTTTGGATGTGATTTTCCTGCTTCTTGGCAGGGGGTTGGACTGGATGGCCCACAGGGCCTCTTCTAATCCTATGATTCTATAATTCTATAAAATATAAAAGAAAAAATAAAGCAGACAGCTTGGGAATAATGAAGGCAGTGGTGGTGGGGGATCCAGCACTCTGATATCATTTTATTGCAGTTATGTCAAAGGGGACCTATTGCACCAAGGGAGCTGATGGCATTGGGAACTATTGAAGGTTTTACTTATTAACAGCTGCAGGTAGGAGAATCATAAGGAGGAGCCAGCTTAACAATGGGATGTGCACTGCTCTGTGTGATAGGGACCATAATCAATGTCCACCTGCAATGCTGATATGCCTGGCTCATGCAGTAAAGCCCATCAAGTTGGAAGAGAACACAAGAGCCATCCAGTCCAAGTGCCAGACATACAGAAATACACAATGTATCTAGCCTCTGTTTAAAAATCCCCAGGGGAAGGGACTTCATCTTACTCTAAGACAACACATTACATTGTCAAACAGCTCTTCCTAATGCTTAGGTGGGATCTCTTTTTTCTTTAGTTTGGATCCATTGCTCTATGTCCTATGACTTCATCACTCAGAGCTTTTTTCCCATCATTGTATGCTTCCAAGATACAGCCAGAACCAAGCACAATGGAGCAGGGCTACATGCAGCAGGGTTCTGTCCCAGCTCCACCTCAGGAGCATGGGCATAGGGAACCCTGAGAACATGAGTGACTACCCATGTTCTCATTTACGAAGCTGGGGATAGTGTGGGAGGATTCTGGGGGCAGTCAGAAAATGTCATGTGAAGGTAAGGGAATGAAACTATGTGCAGCCCCATGGTTAACCCCACTGCCACACAGATTTCTCCACTGTCCTACAGATTTCTTCGCTTTCCTTCAGTTTGTGGACCTCTGTCTGATGAGGTCCCTAGTATCTGGAGACAGAGAAAAACAGCTTGATGCATCTGCAATATGCCATCCTTCAATTATTAAAACATGGTTATAATTTCACCACTTAATCTTCCACATCTGAATTCTCACAGTGTGGATAATAGTGAAATTCAATCTTTGCACAATTGTAACCACAGTAATTCTAGAAGGATATATGAGTAAAGTTGTCATATCTCTGGTTTGGCAAGGGTTTACATGGATTATAGGAATGTTAACCAGTGCCCATTTGGACCATCATCTTTCCCCAGATTTTATAATTTAATTTGTTTTGTTTTTAAAACCTTCAGCCCTTCTAGGAGCTAAGAGGTTTATCAATAAGGAGGGGATGGGTGTTCTTCTTCAAATTATTCTGCAAGAAACAAGCAGGCCCTTTAATTTCAGGACAGCATATTGGGAGATGGTGGCATTTGAAACAAAATAATCACCCGAACAATCTAGCAAAGTAAGTCTGCTGAGAAGTAGCAACGGGCCAAGATCCCATGGTAAATTTCATGAAAAGCAGAGAATTATACTTGGGCTTCCCTATTCCATGTCCTGCACTATAAATATCACTCTGTAATGATTTTCTCAGATTAGATGTAACTGTAAGAATGGTATAAAGTTTGGAATATAGCACCAGAAAAAAATCGAAAAAATCTTCCTTAATATACTTAATTAGAGTGTAAATTGGAGTAATTCGCTTAATTAACATAATTTGCATGATATTGGTGCAAATTTGCATGATAAAATGTTCAAATTAGATATTCTTATTTGAAAGAGCAGAATATAGCACCCCACATTGTGGGACTCATATCAGTACAGAGGTATGACCTTCAGATTTCTGTAACATGGCAGTTGTAGTTAAGAAGATGTCAAAGTCAGGTTCTTCCTGTTCTGTCATACTGGAAACAAAGAAAATTGCTATTTTATTGAGATCTTACTTGTTCTGATATTTAATTTGAGGTCTCATTCATTTCTCTAGGACCACAGTAAGTATTCTGTTATAAGAAGCCAGAAGTGTTATAAAAGAAATGTATATGTTCTAGAACAAGTATGTGGGTTCATGTAAACTATTGCCTGTCAAAGCAATTTCCAGTCACTTAGATTTCACACCCTAAGCTGTTTTGCACCTGACTAGCTACATGGCTTTAGCCCCATTAAAATAGGGCTGACACGTCAACACAAAACAAATTGTGCCTGAAATTGGGACTATTAAAATTCTATAGTGCCATCAGGAAATCAATAGCAGTGCTACACAAGAGCCGTAAAAAGTGCAAAAAGCAAAACACATGAAATGTGATATACCATTTGTTGTGGCATTGAAACATGTGTTTCTAATCTTCAAGAACTTGTTTAGTATTGCTCAGTCAGTCTATAAGTTAAAAAGCCAAGGTTGCAACCAACTTGCTTTTAAAGGATTTATAAAGATTTCACAGGCAAACATACTGCTTGGTTGAAAAATGGAGTCCGATATTCTTCAGCCTTAAGAACATTTGAACATGTTGAAGTCCTAAAACCCATTGCTTATAAAATCTGCTTTCGCTTGCATGACAAGAGTCCTGCACTTGCCGGAAAAGCTGCCAAAGCAGATGCATAGAAAAATGCAACTCAATAATCAAATCATCTTGATTTGATGTTCTAGTCTTTGCAAGCAAAATTACTGATCAATAGAAGGAAATTATCTCATGTGTTCTAATTTGGTTTTTCTGGATGCCAACAGTACTGCCATTTATTTGTCCTTGATTTCATAGCAATGTTTTTTTGTTACTAGTCTTGTCTTTATTCCCAATGCTTGCAGTTCAGGGTTCTCAAATACATCCTAGTGGGACAAATGGGAGGGGTACCTAATGAGGAAACAAGGTAGAGTGCTATCTCTATTATATGGGGTGTTGTTTATGGAATGCAGTCTTTTATTAAAGCCTTTAGCTAACTTTGCAAAATTAATGCTTAAAGTTTCCAAGGGTTCGTTCTGATGGACCAGGACCTACAGGTGCTCAAGGATGCAGAATGGAAGTGTTCATTTAAGTTAAGACAGCAGTTTGTGGTCCAAAAAGCTGCCCTGCTTGGAAGAACAACCCAGCTTCCTAAGGAAATGAGGTCAGCACATACTAGCAGCACAAAAAGCTGAATCAGGAATATAAAGGAATATAAACTACCAAGCTTTTTATTTTTGTTGGGGGGGGGGTTGGGGGGTTTGTTTTTTGTTTGCATTTGAGAGCTCCCTCCCCAGAAAAGCAATTTGCTTTCAAACCTGGAAAAATAAAAGGAATAACTAATTAGATTTATATTCTTTACATCTTATTCACTTTTTAATATCTTACACATTTTAACTGCAGAAAAGGTTACAATCTTTAGAAAGCAGAATGTGTTGTTAACATTAAAAGGGGGAAACTCCATGCAGCAGTTATTGGTTATTTTATTAAAGAGATACTGCACATATTTTCTTGACTTCACTCCCTTCCTCACTCACAAAGCTGGACCTGATATTGGCCAAAATGAGGCTGCAGATAGAGATAGAAATGGGAACACTGAGGTGCTGAAAGACCAAGCTGGATGTACAAGATTGTCTTACTGGTGTAACACTAATAAGTTTCTGGTTTGGCTCATTTGACGGGAAATCTTTAAGGAATGGGCCTATTTTGACCTGTCTGTCTGTCCTGTTCAGTTTGAAACAGAGAGGAGAGTTGATGAAACTTGACCCCACTTTAACTGCCATGGCTCAATGCTGTGGAATCCTGAGAGTTGTAATTTTACAAGGTCTTTTGCCAAAGAATGATGGTGCCTCACCAAACTGCAGCTCCTAGGTTTCTATAGCCATCAGCCATTGTAGTTAGGTAGGATGAAACTGCATTCATTTTGCAGAACAGATGTACCCCTTGGTCTTCAGAAAAAAACTAAAGACCTGGCTCTGTATGCAGGCATTCAGATAATAGGCTAATATGGAATTCAACCTCAACAGTTTGGATAAAACGGACTAACTAATAAGTATAAAATCAAGACTCAGCACTTTAGGTTTTAATATGTTATGTGTTTTAATCTGTTTTATTGTATTATGTGTTTTATTTGCTTATATATTTGATGGTTTTAGGGTTTGATAGGGTATGCGTATTGTTATATTGGTTTTATTGTTAGGTCTATGATGAGGCATTGAATTTTTGCCAAAGTTTGTAAGCTGCCTTGATTCCCTTGCGGGGTGAGAAAGGCAGGGTATAAATAAAGTAAGCACATAAATACCCTAGAGAAGTGTTTCTCAAACTCTGCTCCT
Organism: Anolis apletophallus; assembly: GCA_030556195.1. Lineage (NCBI taxonomy): Eukaryota > Metazoa > Chordata > Lepidosauria > Squamata > Anolidae > Anolis > Anolis apletophallus. Next base: position 53,007,069 of record JARBWK010000006.1, on the reverse strand, counting down.
CCAGAATGTTTTGGAGCCCATGCCTTTCCTCCGGATCTGAAAGGTGCCCTTCTGATCGGGGAGAAGGCATGGGCTTCCAAGCCTGTGCCTTCCCCCCGGATCTGAAGGACGCCTTAGGTCCAATGCGGAAGAAAGCCAATCTGCTCCAAAGTGAGTCAAAACGCCCACTTTGGAGCGGATTGGCTTCCCTCCAAGTCATGTCTAGTGGAGGGAAGCCAATCTGCTCCAAAGTGGGTGTTTTGACCCATTTTGGAGCGGATTGGCTTTCCTCTGCCTTGGACCTAACATTGGGGGGAAGCCAACCCTCTCCACAGTGGGTGTTTTGACCTAGTTTGGAGCGGATTGCCTTCCCCTGCGTTAGGTCCAACGGTGAGGAAAACCAATCCACTTCAAAGTGTGTTAAATGCGTGTCAGCCATTAACGAAGTCATTATGAAGTTTGGAAGTACATCCAAATTAATTTCGAAAAAATGCTGAAAACTTTGGAAGTTTATCAGATACAAAGCACCAGCGCCCCCTACATACGAAGCGAGTTCTGAACCATTTTTTTCCTGATCAACCAGCCATAATAAGTAGCTGTTGTTGTTCTGTTCTACATGATGTAAATCTCAAAATGCTTGAAACATTGTAAATGTGTTTGCAAGATTATTTTAAAAAGTAAGTCCACAGACCCCAAAGACTGATACACTTGGACCCCTATGCTAGCATGTTTCCTGTTGCCAGCATGGAAATGAGATTTAACTTCCAAACCAGTCAATTTCCATACAGCAAACTATGGGAAGGAACATACTGTATTTTCCGTTTGGGATCCATAATGTATTGGGCTCTTCTATTCACTTGATTCTTCTAAGAAAGAGAGGAAGGGAAAATTGGTCTTTCAGCTTCAGTCATATTAGAAATCCAACCAATAAATTTTTTCTTAAGCTTCCACTACCCTACATCTACCTGAGATTTTTCATGGCATTTATCTCTATGAACCAGCATAGCATAGGATTGGGGAGCTTCATCTTAAAATCCCTATTTGCCATGAAATTAATTGGGTGACCTTGTTCCAGCCATTAACTCTCAGCAGGCATGCGTTGGAGTTAGCAATAGAGACAAAAACCATTTATGACACTGTGAGCATCTTGGAAGAAAGGTGTTATATAAATTTAAGATTTAAATGAATTGGGGTTTTTTATTTTAAAAAATGCTTACTACTACATCCCTATAAGAAATTTTGTTCCAAAAGTGTTGAGATAAATAAATGCCAATAAAATAAAATCATTCTGTAAGTTTTACTAAGCAGTGAGCATGAAAAAATATTGATTCTAAAGCAGAGAAATGTTCGTCAATTTTATAGCCTCCGAGTTATTCCAGAATCTGTACCTATGGCCCTGCATGCAGTAGGTGGCATAGATTATCCTTGATAGCATATTTTTAAAGCAAGATTCCCAGTGTCACTGTTGGAATGACAAGTTGCTGGAACCAATTTACACAGTGTTTCCACAGTGCTACCTCAACCACCCCTCAGGAGAGCAATAGTTTTAATAACTTCTGGGATAAGCCATCTCTTCTGAAACCAACAAGCCCAGTTTGAGCTGAAAATAATATTTTATGCTTTTATTTTCATAATTTCCTTCCCTAAAGCTTTTCTTCCCCCCAATCCCTTTTTCTATGTATGGCGTCAATCAAAAGGCATCTCTCCTGGCATTATAATGACTTCAACTAGCAACCAACTCTAATCATAGGAGGATTGAAGTGTGTGTGTGTGTGGGGGCACACAGTCACCTCAAAGTATATGGAGAGGTCTAGACCAAGGGTAACAAGGCTTTCCTGCATTTCATTGGAACTCATGGGAATTTAGCCAAGGGCTGCAGCAGAAGGTGAGATTGTTCCCAAGTGTGCTGGACTGCTTTATAGCAAAGCATGTAGCCTTCTGTGTGGTTGTCAGTGGGGGGTGGGGGAGAGAAAATATTGCCCTGTAAATGACTTTTGTCCTTTTATCCTTGAGTATCCTACTAACGCATCTCATATGATGCCACTAGAATGATTTCTCTCTCTCTTTTTCTGCTGCCAAGAAGTGACCACTGCACATACCACAAACACTTAATGTTCCACATCATTTGTTTAAGCTAAGCATAGTTTCTATCAAAAGGGAGGAAGTAACCATTGGAACCAAGTTTTTGTTGCTTCTGTTCTGTGCTCACAATTTAAACATCCATATGTGGGAGAGACTTAGGGATGTCCCAATATAATTTTTTAAACTTAAGATGCAGGGACATGGCCAGGCTTTTGATTCGGGGAGGGCTGAGTTTGATTCGTGAGGGGATGAGTCTGCGTAAGAGAGGGACTACCCTACCAAACCTTTTGTATTATTATCCCAATAACCCCATGAATGTGGGATATAATGAGCATGGTGATCAGATCATTATATGAATAAACATAACAGTTTAAATAATGTACCAGTAAGGCCTTCTCGCGGACCACCCTGAGAATTTGGGGGGTGTAGGCCCCCGGCTACATGCCTGTTAAGATGCCAATCTGTATAAAGATGCTAATTTTATAAGTAGTTAATTTTTTCTTGAACGCCAAAGATCAAACATTTTTCTCTACTGCATCCAAGGGTAGCAGGCTACCAGTATTTTACGTGGTTCAGGACAAGTTGCAAGGCACATACAACTCTGTCCTCAAAACTGCCACTATTCCCCACTCTTCAGCATATGCCACCTGAGGTAGCTACATCACTCTATTTAATAGCACGGCTAACTAAATTTAATTTGAGTGGAGAGAGAAAAAATCTCTCTTACTTTTAAACTCAAGAAATGGTCATCAAAGCAACAATAATTATCTTAGATCAGACAAGTAGTAGTGCCACTGTATTCAGGTTTGGTCAGAATATTGTGTTCAGTTCTGTGCAGTACAATTCAAAAGGATATTGACAAAAGAGACCATATTTAGAGGAGACTAACTGAAGTGATCAATGCTATGAAAACCAAGCCTATGGTGAATGGTTTGCAGAAGAAAAATGTACATATATGAAGGAATATAATATGGAAAATGTAATGAGTTTGTTGTAAATTGTACCAGTGATTCGAATGTAGAGTGTAGACCAACGAATCCAAATTACAAGAAAAGAGATCACCTAAATACATTAGGGAGAACATTTTGGCTGTGAGAGATGTTTGTTGTTAGAATGGACTTCCTGGGCAGGTGGGAGACTTTCCTTCTCTAGAGGTTTTTAAATAGACATTAGATAGGCAGTTGCAGTTTTACAAGGCCTTTAGCCTTCTCTGCCAAATGGTGCTTGTGCCTCACCAAACTAGAACTTCAATGATTTCATAGCATTGTACCATGGCAGTTAAAGTGGTATCAAACTGCATTAATTCTACAGTGTACAGCCATTCTAAAACAGTGGTTACCAAATGTTGGTCCTTCAGATGTTCTGCTTTCAGCTCCCAGCATTCCTGACTGTTGGCCAAGCTGACTGGAGCTTGTGGGTACAGAAATCAAAAACACCTGGGGGACCAAAGTTTGGGAAACACTGCTCTAAAGAATATGAGAGACATCACATTGTCTAAACAAAAGTATGAAATAAGCAGTGGATCAGAACACTTCCTTAACCAGCATCCATACTAACTTGGAGGAAGCAACTAGAAAGTAGACGTCAATGAGACCAGGCAATGACCTTTTTCATTAAAATCTTCCAGGTGCATCTGAAATTGGATCTCTTCACACAGCATATTAAAGTTAGAATTAAATGGTTAAATTGTTTGCATCAACCCAACAAGAATCTAACTGCCTAACTATTAATAGTCCAGAAAACTAGGGTAACTCCATTTTCAGAGAGGACTGCTTCTTTATTTTTAGATCAGCAGCAAGCCTAATCCAGAATGACATTTTTTGTATCTGCATGCTATCTGAAATCAAGAAAGACCTATATAATCGGCTCACAAAAAGTATTGTTGTTAAAACAGGATTGAATAAGACTACCAGAAAGAAACCGGGAATTAGTGAGTCAGGCCAATACTATTGTTACTGAAGACAAGGACCTCAAAGAACAATCTTCTCCAGGACAGAATTTGAAAAAGAATATCTCCCATCTTCATAACTTTTATGATAATTGCATATGTTTCAAATACTGAAAATCTACCTGGCAAACATGCCTGACATTTTTTTAAAGGTCACCAGAGTCATTAGAGTCATGAGCCTGAGTAAGTCTGATTAAAGTTAATAATGAATTTTGAAGTGTAGATTTACACATCATGGTAATATTATTCCTCTGTTAACAGCCTGGTGGTGTTTTTCAGTAAGATCATTGGCTTTATTTCTAATTTTCTCAGGAAGGCTGAGTCCGGGGACACCTGCTATAGGATGGGATGTATGCATGTGCATGGGCGAGAAGAGCCTATGGCAGTGTTTCCCAACCTTTTTTGAGCCGTGGCACACTTTTAACATTAAAATAATCCGGGGGCACACCACCAACCAAAATGACACTCTAACACAGTAAAGAACGGCTGGGGGATGGTGGCCTGCTGGGAGCAGCTGCTGGGACTGCCGAAGCTGGGGGAGGGGGAGGAGCCATGCCATGCCATACCCCCTCCCCCGGCTTCACTTCTCCCACAGCATTGCCAGCCTTGAGAGGGAAGTGCCAAGCCAGCATTGTGCTGTCTCTGCCACCACTGACTTGGCACTGCCCCCCTCAGGCTGGCGATGCTGTGGGAGTGCTGAAGCCGGGGAGGGGGAAAAGCCAGGCCATGCCATGCCCCGCTCCCCTCCCCTCAGTTCCCCACAGCTTCAGTTCAGTGCCAAGCCAGCAGCTGGCTCTGCCAGCTTTGCCCCCTCAAGGCTGGCGAAACTGTGGGAGTGCTGAAGCCGGGCGGAGGGGGCGGAGCCAGGCTGTGTCATGCCCCCCCTCCCCCCGGCTTCAGCTCTCCCACAGAGTAGGAGCATGAGCGGTGGACGGGCTTCAGTAGGCAGGGCTCCTCCTCCGCGTGGCTTCAACAAGCAAAGGGCGAGAGTCATGGCAGATTGGAGGTTGGTTGGTGAAATGGCCGAAGGAGGCGGCGCCCTGGTCCCTTCTTCTTTTTCTTCGCCGCCGCCTGGCCCTTCCTCCTCCTCTCCCAAGCAGCAGGAGTTTGGCAGGAGGAGGGAGGAAGGAAGGGGGGCAGAGAGCTTTTCTCACGGCACACCTGATGATCACTCACGGCACACTAGTGTGCCACGGCACACTGGTTGAGAAACACTGGCCTATGGAAACAATCCAATACACAGTGGAGCTATGTGGCCTTCATTCATTTCCATGGAGGCGTGGACAGGTTTATTATTGTTGGGTATGCCTTCAAGTTATGATTTACAGTGACCCTAAGGTGAATAGTCTTTATTTTAGAGAAACTGGAAAACCACCATTGAGTTTTCCTTGCTTAACTAAACCTTATGAAAAATAATGGACCAGGTATTGGCCAGACAACAAACTCCCACAAAAGTGTGCAAAAGCTCTAAATGTGCATCAGTCCTCTGTGGTGTGAGCAATCACTATTTGGGCCTCAAACTGGTGCCAGGATTTCCTGTGTAATCATCTAAACAGCAAAACCATTTTCTTCAATATTGGTTTGAAACTCCATTAAATGGTCAATGTAGATGGGGCCCAAGTTGCCTATTTTGCCGTTGCCTGTTCCACCATCTGTAGACCTTCCTTCCCATTTTAGATTGATAATCATTGGATTGCTGATGTCACTTGAATCACAAGCCTCTCACTTAGATATAACACATCTTTATTTCATCTATAGAAGCAAGTATATTTCTTTATATTCCCCCTTTGGCTTTTTTTAAAAAAACTTAAAGATCTTTGTATTACTATATTCCATACACTTGCTTTATAGTATGTATTATTTTAAAAGTTTTGCAACTCTAATAGCAATCCTATGTATTACATCCTGGGAGAAAGCTTTGATACATGGGGCTTATTTCTAGGTAGAGATATATAAGGTATAGGTGTTCAAGGTATAGATATATAAGGGGTAGGTATATTCTACAACCTACAAGATATCGTGGCCTTTTTATTCTACTACAGGAACTACAGGAACTGCCACAATGCAATATAATGTCCCTTGATATTTGGGGGAGTGGAGGAGAAATTTGGAGGATTTGGGGTGATGGCTCCCTAAAATAGCATCATTTAGCTTAACGTGAGTAATCCAAGTTGTTTTTCAAACTGAAGACCTGGCTTTCAGAACAAAAAAGGAGAGGAGCGTTGGGGACTTTGGAAAGTCAATGTGGTTCCTAAGGGCTACTCCAAAGAGGCACATAGGGCCTGGGTGTCACACTGTTAACATCCCTGATATACAGTATAGGATTGTGCTGTCAATGCTGCAGGTCTTAATTTTACAGAGTAATATGTAAACAGATCAGAACCTGGGTAAAACTCTCTTTTTCCTCGAACTCACTTTGCTGCTTTCTCCTTGTAAACCCTGTTGTGATTAATAGTTCTGTTTTCTTTTCCTGGTGGGTTTTCATATCGTATTTCAGCTACAATCTACAAGCCACTTCCTCTGGATTGGCCTTGGAGTATGACTATAAACCACTCCCCTTAAGGTTTTTTCAGAAATGGACTAAGTTTGCTGTTTTGGCTGTCTGCCCTTGAAAGGATGGTTGCTGTATATAAATTGTGACTCAATTTCACCAAGGGTCTCACACTGTTTATCAGAGATTAGAAAACCTTTCCAGATTGAAGCTTCAAGAATCCCCCATTGAAATTGACTAATAGATATGTTATTTTAGGAATTCTGGATAAATTCTGGCCTGCCCAATCAATTCTAAACTATGAATTGTAAATTGGCAGTTTATTGGTATGAATGATTTTAATGTTTAAATAATATGTCTCTTAATATATGTATTGTAAATGGTTTTATGTTTTATCTTTGTATTTTAACTATGTTATACCCCGACATTGAGCCCTGAGGAAAGGTGAATAAAAAATTATTATTAATTTGTTGTTATTATTATTATGTTCAGGCATCCTCAAACTGTGGCCCTCCAGTTGTTTTGGCCTCCAACCCCCAGAAGCCCTTGCCAGCTTGTTCAATGGTCAGGAAGTCTGGGAGCTGGAGACTCAAACAGCTGGAGGGTCGCAATTTGAGGATGCCTGATTTAGTTTAATGGCAGATCAGGGAACAGCAATGCATCTTGGGCTGGTTGGGATTATACTTCTAAAAATGCAGGTCTGCTGGTGGATTCAATGCTGAGCTTGGAGGTCCTGGCTTCAATCATTGCTAGGAGTGCATTTGCCCAGTAGAAACCTGTGTGCCAGCTGTACCCATTCCTTCAGATATCAGATCAGACCACTTGGGCGAGTGGGGGTGGGATGACAAACTGGTGGGTGAGTGGGGGTTGGCAATGGCATGTGAAGCAGGAGAGAGGGTGCTACATGCCCCTTCTGGAACATGTGCCATAGTTTTGCCACCACTGGTATATAGGATGCTGATCACCTTACAGAGTCTATGCATGTATATCCTCTGCATGCATAGACTCTGTTGGTGTTATAATGAATATATGGACCTCACACACAAAGCCATCATGTGCAATCCCAAACCCCTTTTCAATTATTCACTTTACACTTTAGTCTTATTTTTGTGAAAAGCCGGAATAGACAATAAACATTGTGTTTATGCTCCAGTCACAGCATCCTGATGTTCTCCTTCTTTTGAGTAAAAAATTGCAGTAGACCCATGGTTATTTGAATAGGAGTAGTAGCCGCCATGTAACCAGGAATCCAGCAACTTGGTCACACAACAGGTTCTGCTTAGGTTCAAGAAAATATAAGTAGAAACCTGGTGCAGGCTGCTCAGCTATCAGAGTGGGCAGAACTGTTATGAAATTATCAGAATTGGTACTGACATTTCTGCCTCTCTTGCTTGTGTTACCTGCATGATAGTCTCTGCATTAGTCTACTGCAATGCTCTCTATGTGGGGCTGCCTTTGAAGATAGTTCTGAAGCTACAACTGATTCAGAGATTGACAGCCAGGTTATTAACTGGAGCACCATACAGGGAGAGAACTACTCCCATGTTATGGAAGCTCTGCTGGCTGCTGGGCCACTTCTGGGCAAAATACAAAGTGCTGGTTATTACCTATAAAGCCCTAAATGGTTTAGGTCCAGATGATTTGAAAAACTGCATCTCTGTATACAAACCACCATGAGTGTTGCAGTTTGTGGAGGAGGCCCTGCCCTCGGTCTCAAGCACGGCTGCCCCTGTCTCAAGCATGGCTGGTGGGAACGAGAAAGGGGACTTTCTCCATGATCGCCCCCCACCTCTGGAAACCCCTCACCAAAGAACTAAAAATGGCCCCTTCTCTCCTTTAAAAAACTCCTTAAAATCTATTTATTCACTTTAGCGTATGGAGAGGAGAAGGACTAACATATCTTAATATATACTCCCATTTAAATACTGGAAATCTATCTCATCCCTGTTGGTCGCAGGAAGCCACTCCTTTTTTTAATGCATTTTTGCTGCTCAGTTTTGAATTATGTTGGTAAATGTGTGTGATGTGATATATTATTTTATTTAAGTTATTAACTTTTTGGTTATTTTTGGTTAGTTATTATAAGATTATATTGGCGTTTTATTTATTGTGTTGATTGATTTGTTGTTTGTCTGCTTTATTATGGCATTGAATGTTTGCCACTTTTGTTGGAAACCGCCCTGGTTCTCCTCAGGGAGATAGGGTGGGTTACAAATATATTGTTGTTGTTGTTATCCCACAAGTTTCTTTTTGGATTACACTGTGGTCATACTATTTGAAGAATCCTGCAAGTTATAGGACAAATATTCTGAGACTTGTATATCTGGATTCGATGTAAACTGGATTGGAACTGAACCAGCAAGCAGCATATTCTCATTGATTTTAGAATGCTGTGTGACATGACAAAAAACACATTGGCTGGAATCCTGTATCAGTTATGAATGCAGTATTTAGAGTTAGGCAGACATGACTGTGATGTATTCATGATTATGCAAACCTTCCAATCTGCACATACTGGGAAGCAGCAGCAATGACTGACGGAGATCCGTTTCCCTCTTGATTGAGAAGCAGCTGGTGTGCATTCCTGCCTTCTCTAGTGAGCGTGATATCTGGCTTAAGTGGGAATTATAATAGGGACCCTGCTTTAGTTTTTTGCACCAAGGAGTGGAAATGATAGCCTCCTACCTCCTGAGTAATAAAAGAATTGACTCCCTGTCCTGTCGATTGCAGTGGCTGCTGCCTAATAAATGGCGTCTTTTGGCGAGCAGGCCGGGGGTGGCACCAGGATTCTTTGTTATAGTGCTGCATAATATGTAAGTGTCATACAGAATTCTGGTTTGTCTTGACTACTACTTTGGCCTTAAAAATACTCAGTAGGGAATTCCTGAGAAACAAGGCAACATGATCTCTTGGGATACTAATAATACAACTAATAAATTTTAAACTCTTTGGCAACCCTGAGATAGTTGGATGAGATTTCATTGCCTTGTGGAAGGAATAATAAAGTATGTGTACATTCTGGACACCTGCAACAAAAAGATAAAATGGAAAAAAACATATATTCCACTTCCAATTCCTCTACAAAGGAAGGAGAAATAAGATGTAAATAGTCAAAAGGCACAGTACCAGCCAATGCGAAGATGTGATTTAACATATAATCTTTAAGCTTTCTGCTTGGATGATGCCATTACAGGCCCTCATAATCAACTCATTCCACATTTGCCGAAGAGAAGAAGCAGTCTGAAAACATCAGCAGTAAAAAAAAAAATGAACATGGCGAACAAATTAACAATTTATTAACTAAACAATTCTGACATTTTTCTAAACTTTTGTTCAAGGTGATATTCTTCCCCATTTTAAAAAAAATACAGAGTATGGAAGCAGCAATCGCATGGAGAACTTCTGATTGGCATCTTTCTTTTCTTTCTTTCTTTCTTTCTTTCTTTCTTTGCCACCCCCACTAGGCAGTAAGCAGAAGTGGTTTGTGTCCTTTTTGATATTCTGCCACTAGATTGGCCATGACCTGCAGCATCACAGCAGGTGAAAAACTCGCCAAGGCTGATTCCCACTTAATGTTTCTTGTTCGTCTGTCTGGAGTGTCTGCGGTATCAGGTTTATCTGCAGTGTTTTTTTCAGGCCCAGAGCAACTGTAAAAGTTCTTTAAAGAAAACATGAGAGGGAAAAAGAAGGGGAGGGAGGAAAAACTCCCTCCTGAATTTTCTCCTTTTGTCGCAGATCACTTGCTGTTTTCAAAATATGTAAAATCTCCACTCTCTTTCTTTGTAACAAGCCCCTTTTTTGAGAGCCGTGGCTGGCAATATGGATGGTTTCTGAAAATGAGCAGGCTCAATAATAACATGTAGTGGGTGTGGGGTGGGGAATGCAGCTCCCTGCTTTTTATCATATGATTAGACACCGTCTTGGTCACAGTAGGCGGATCCTTCCAAGTCAATAAGTCTATAAATTCACAGATGAACATTGTTTTAGCATGCAAATGCTGTGCCAGCACAGAATGAGAATAAATTATCTTGGCTCTGGTCAAAAGAAGTGGAAGCAGAGCTATGTGATTTAAGCAAGGCTTCCAAGACAATACTCTCAAGCACAAGGCAGAATACCTGGTACATAAAATCTTCGTGTTTGTATTGAAATCCTCCATATAGGGCAGGTCTCCCGATGAGCTGCTTTTTTAACAGTAAAGCACCTGTTCAGTAAGCATGCCTGGCATTATTCTAAGCATCACTGTTTTCCTTTATGCCAAATTACTCCTACTCCCACCTGAACGATGCCTTGCTTTTGTAAAGTGCTCTCAATGCCATTGTATACTGGAAACATTATTTACTAAACGTGAGATTATGGTCCTGCCTCCTTAGTTCCCATAAAAAAGAAAGAATACAAGAGCCAGTGTAGAAAAGGAAGTCTCCCCACTTCTTGCAAAACCACCCCCACACCACTCAGAAGGAATGGGAAGTAGCAGTGCATAGAGAGAGAATTAACTCTAGCCTCCTAGTCCAACACTGTGTTGGAAACAAATTCAGGGACTAATATTGAATGTGTTCTATATGTAAATAAAGTGGGCCCTGGGTATCCAGTGGGGTTTAGTTTCAAGAATCACACTGGATACCAAAATCCATGGATTGCTGAAGCCCCATGTATACAATGTCATAATAAAATGATGTCCCTTATATAAAATGGCAAATTAAACTTTGCTCTTTGAATACATTTTTTAATATTTTCAAGCCACGCATGGTTGAAACCATAGATACAGAATCTGGGAATATGGAAGGTTGACGGGATACGATACACTGCAACATGTGTCACATTGATCCAATGTCAATTTTAATAATGAAAATTGCTTAAAAGTATGGTATTAAGGAGGGAATTCTTTGCTAGTTTTGTTCCTGATGAAAGTAATGAAAAATCTTAGTAATTTTCTTTCCATTGCATGAAAGCCTGAAAACTAACATCCAGAGTGGGTTTTTTCCCCTCTTCTCTTACCTTCTTCCCATTTTGGACAAAGTGGCTTGTAACCATGTCACAGGTTATCTTCCTTATCAAAAATCCATGGAACCAGAGGATTTTAAAAAATGTTTTTGGGTTGGTTTGTTTTTTTGTATTCCTGCATTTGCATAACTTGTACCTAGTGGATGAAAGATAAGTGAGAAAAGGAACTGGTTACATACCAATTTCCCACTGAGTTTTTCCTCATTCTACAGTTATCAGAAATTTGATGAAGAAAAGGGGAGTGGGGATGACCCTGGGTTCTGCTACTGGACATATCCAAATTCCTTTAAAAATACACATTAGAGGATAGAAAAGCCCAAATATATACATCTGCTGTGTGCTCAGTGAATGTTGCAAAGCAATGGCTGCCTGGCCAATTCACCCACACTCACCCTTTGTGCCCCCTTTCCAGAGTGCTACTTTGAGTCACCATGAGAAGGCAAGCACAACATGTATTATTGGCCAGGAAGCTGTAGCTTTGCAACAATCCTGAGCCCCAGCAACCAATGCATTTAGTCTCATCCCTCCCCTGATGCCTGTAGAATTCATAATTTAACCCACCCCCCTTACATTTTCCACATTAAATGTCAGTTTGTGATGGAGCAACAGTTTCTTAATAGAAACTCAATGGGGGCTAGATGGACTATTTCCCTTTCCCTGCCTTGCCTTTTAAGCACAGAACTCTTGGAAATGTAGTTTGGAAAGTGAGGAGCTCTGTGCTAGAGAATTCAAAAGGCCCTGCCATAAACTATATTTCCCAGAATGCATCAGCATCAGAAAGCACCAATCATGGTAGTGGAGAGAGAGAGTTGTCCTTCCCTAACGGCAACCAGTGACAGTTTGAATGAATGGCTGAATCTACAAAGAGAAGTACTGACGGATATTTCTAGTAAGTAAATTTCTGTGCTGGCCTGGGAAGAAATCCCTAAATGGGAGAATATTAATTAGTCTAGAGGCTGTGTGGCCATCTGTCAGTAGAGTTTTGATGGTGCCCTTCTGCTTGGAAGAATGGGGTTGGGCTAGATGGCCCTTGGGGATCCCCTCAAACTCTAGGATTCTATGAAAATATTGAATTGGTTAATATTGGTTTCTATTGGTTAATATGAGAGACATTCAATGAGATAAGTTTCCCCAATTATAGTAATTTATGCGCAATTACTGTAACGAAATAGTAATGAAATTTTGTTATTCTCATTATACTAACAAATTTTCACTAACTATCCTCTAGGAACACTTTAGAAATGAAATGCCAGAGCCCCCCAGTTTTGTAATGAATTTTGAACCATTTTTAATGAATCACACGTCCCTAATAGATACCTTTAAAAGGCACACACCCACACAGACCATGTCTTGGATTGCAATGACATAAACAAAAACAAGCATCTTCATGATTTTTACTTGGTATAGTACTTTGAGGGTTGGGAAATAACTTGGGGAGATCAAGGTTCAAATCTCTGCTCAGCCATGGAGATCCAGTGAGTGATTTTGTGCAAGTCAGATTTTCTCTTCAGAAGAAGGCAATGGCAAATCTGCTCTGAAGGGTCACCATAAATTGGAGTTAACTTCAAGGAGCAAAACACAAAGTCATATCACATGCTGAATGTAATCTGGTATAAAAGGCAATAGCTGAGACCAGGATCCCATATTACTTTTTATCTTCCTGACCCAAAAAGAAAAATAGCATGAACTCACAAAACTGAATTGATGCATTATGAATGCCTATTGGAGACTCTCAACCATAACTAGTAGGCATGAGAAAAAAGTTATGAAAATTAAAAGAAATCGTAAGTGATTCGTATGTAATGGGACTTTCTAGTTTATACGCATCACAGCAGCTAACCAGGAAGTAGACTATCTTTTACGGTCCTTGAGGCCAACAATTTGCGTTATGATCGTAATTAATTCTTAATTATTGTACTACTCACTTCTCCCTGTCTTCTCCCCCTCATTTCCTTCCCGCCTTCATTCATCTTCTTCTTTTTCCCGCATTTCTATGAGGAACTGGAAGTGACGCTGCTGCTAGGCATTCTGGAAAGTGTAGTCCTCCACGCTTCTCCTCCCTCTCCCCCCCCCCTCTGCTCTGTCTTCCTTGTGGCGGCAGTGGTTTGGGGTCTTGAGGAAGAGCGGGCTGACTCACTTCCTTCTGGGCGCCGCCTTGGTTGTCTTGGCCTTGGTGCTCTTGGCCGGCTTGGGCTTGGTTTTCGGGCTCTTGTCTTCTGCGGGGACTCTCTGTCTAGCCCCACCGCACGAGCCAACATCACACACACACACACACACACACACTTCTCCTCCTTTCTCTCCCTGCGCTCTCTCACATGCTTCTCTGCCCCCTCCTCTTTCCTGGTGGCTTCTCCCCCCTCCCTTCTCTTCCCGTTGCTCTGTCTTGCCCCACCGCACGGGCCAACTTCACACACACACACACACACACACGCTTCTCCTTTCTCTCCCTGTGCTTTCTCACATGCTTCTCTGCCCCTCCTCTTTCCTGGTGGCTTCTCCCCCTCCCTTCTCTTCCTTGTTGCTCTGTCTTGCCCCATCGCACGGGCCAACTTCAGCCCTCCAGGTGTTTTGGACTTCAACTCACACCATTCCTCACAGCCTCAGGCCTCTTCCTTTTCCTCTCAGCCTGGGAAAACTTGGGCCCTCGCTCCCTCAGGATCGGGGTGAGAGAGAGGCAGCGAGGAGCGAGGGGGGGGGCTCCTCCTCCTTTTTTTGCTGCTTCCAAGAATAGAATACCCCCTCCCTCCCCCTCCCTCCCTCCTTCCCTCCCTCCTTCCTATTTGGAGAGTCCCATCTAGAATTCAGTGTGATTTATTCACGTTTTGGCCTACAACTCCCAGAAATCCCAGCCAATTTACCAGCTGTTAGGATTTCTGGGAGTTGTAGGCCAAAACTATCTGTAATGCACATGCGCTGGCATACGAACTACTAACGAATTTCGTTAGTAATTAAGTTACATTTTAGAAATTTTTGGAAATTTTTTTGTAAGTCTTTCTATTACTAATAAAAAAATCCCCCTCCCCCCATTAGATTTTCGATTTCCTATTTTTGGGTTCTAAACCATGCCTAATAACTAGTAGTGTGCATAATTGTTGGACTTTGTCATGAGGTTTGATTGTTTACAATAGAATGTATAACACATTTAAACACACACACCCCAAAAAACATACTGGAACAAAAACCACAGCAATAAATAAAATAGCAAATATCAAGAAAAAATGTTACAATAGCCATAGAATAGGAATCTCCAACAAAGAAAATGCAGGTATAGTGATATCACCTGGTGCTTGCTTTATGCAGTGTTGCCCTTGAGGAAAAAGGTAAACTGAAGTTGGGGGTAAAACAAAACAGTTAGCCAATACAAACAAAACACATAGTGTATGAGTGAAAAAGAGATCAGAAAGAACATTACAAATTATCTATGGATAAAACTAAATGTCAAAGGGGAGGCTAGTTTCCAAGGATTAACCTAACACTTTTTGGACCAATCAGAAGCAAGTGCGACAGTTTTGAATAGCTGTCAAAATGCTATAAATAAAATTTATGTTCACAATTGCGGTATGTCAGTTCTTTGAGAGCACAGACTCTGTGGACATCCACTTTGGCCATTGAAAACAAAGCCTCTGATTTTCCATTCAACCTGTCTGTATCTCATCCTACCTTCTAGAAAGCTTGGCACGTCGGGCTCCAAACCTGCAGTACTTGCAGAATCTAAAATTACATAATACTATAATAAACACCTTTTCTAAAACTAAGCTGAGTATATCGTCCTCAGATACAAAATAAATGATAAAAGCAGGGTTCACTGTATAAGTCTGGCCATTTGCCACCAAGTTGGCATCAGGATAGGTGTTTTGTTTTTGTAATTCTACATGTGTATTGGGGATCAAATTTAATTTCATTGTATAACGTACAATGACAATAAAGTTATTCTCTTCTCTTCTACTCTATTTTATTTTAAAATAGAGAAAAATATTTCATGGCTGTCAGAGTGGCCATGTGTCCTATTTAATGAAAGGCAGTTCTCATCAAATTGCTGTTTGCTGTAATGCCTCCCTGAGTTCCCCTTTAGGATGGGAAGGGTGGGATACAAATATGTGAAATAGATAGATAGAGATAGATAAATAGATAGATAAAAGGGCACACATTTCTGTTGCTATGGTCTACATGAGATATTGATATGGGGGGGGGGGGGTTGTGTGACAATTTGCATATGCATGCATGCATCTCACAGAGAGATGAGCATACTGAAAATCAGTGGGTGGGAGCTGGGAAATGTTTGTCCACTCTAAAATCATAGAGCATGGAAAAACATTTAGTAATATCAGGGGAGTCCAGGGGATCCTTGGGGAGAATACAATTAAAGCCTTTAAGGAATCACTCTTTAAAAAAAAACAACCAACAGCAATTGATTAGTTTCCTCTTTGGAAACATTCTGTTCAGCCAAAATCCATTTTAAAGAGTAACATAAGAACATAAGAACATAAGAAGAGCCATGCTGAATCGGGCCTCAGCCCATCTAGTCCAGCATTCTGTGTCACA
Organism: Anolis apletophallus; assembly: GCA_030556195.1. Classification (NCBI taxonomy): domain Eukaryota; kingdom Metazoa; phylum Chordata; class Lepidosauria; order Squamata; family Anolidae; genus Anolis; species Anolis apletophallus. Next base: position 52,991,026 of record JARBWK010000006.1, on the reverse strand, counting down.
CAGTGGCCCACTAGTTCTACACAGGGATCTCTAGCAGAAAGGAGGGCAAAACCCTCACCTGCTCCCGACCCCCCACAACCAGTACCCGGGGAAAATCCTGCCTCCATCAACACAGAGGTGGCACTTGGATGTCCATTTCAGTAACTACTGATTCCCTTGGTATCCATGAATCTGTCTAATTCTGCCTTGAAGCTGTCCAGGCTGACAGCTGTCACAACCTCCTCTGGAAGTGAGTTCCATAACCCAATGACCCTCTGGGTGAAGAAATATTTCCCTTTATTAGTCCTAACTTTCCTACCTTGGAGCTTCAGGGAGTGCCCCCTAGTCCTAGTGTTGTGTGACAAAGAAAATATTTTTCTTTATTCACCTTTCCTATCCCATGCATGATTTTATACACTTTGATTAAGTCACCTCTTAAACGCCGTCTTTCAAGGCTGAAAAGACCAAGGCGTTGCAACCTGGTTTCATAAGGGAGCTGCTCCATCCCTTGGATCATTTTGTTGCCCTTTTTGTACCTTTTCCAGTTCCGTTATATCCTTCTTGAGGTGAGGTGACCAGAATTGTACACAGTACTCCAAATGTGGCCTCACCATAGATTTGTAGAGAGGTAATACAACATTTGCTGACCTATTTTCGATTCCCTTTCTGATCATGCCAAGCATAGAATTTGCTTTTTTCACTGCTGCAGCGCACTGGGTTGACATCTTCATTGAGCTGTCCACCAAGACCCCAAGATCCCTTTCCTGGTTTGTCTCAGAAAGCTTTGATCCCATCAGTTGATAAGTGTATTTGGGGTTCTTTGCCCCGATGTGCATGACTTTACACTTGTTTAGGTTAAAATGCATTTGCCACTTTGTTGCCCATTCACTCAATTTCGAGAGATCTTTCTGGAGCTCTTTACAATCAGTTTCATTTTTAACTACCCTGAACAATTTAGTGTCATCTGCAAACTTTGCTACCTCAGAATTCACTCCTACATCCAGATCATTAATGAATAAATTAAAAAGTAACGGACCCAAAACTGAACCTTGGGGTACGCCACTTCCCACCTCTTTCCACCCAGAGAAGTGTCCATTTATTACCACCCTTTGTTTCCTACAGTTTAGCCAGGTTCCAATCCAGGACAAGACCTGTCCCCTGATTCCATGGCTGAAGAGCTTATTTAGGAGCCTTTGGTGAGGGACTTTGTCAAAAGCCTTTTGAAAGTCAAGGTAAACAATATCAATTGGGTCCCCTTTATCTATGTGTTTATTTACACCCTCAAAGAATTCTAACAAGTTAGTAAGACATGATTTGCCTTTGCAGAAACCATGTTGATTTTCCTTCAGCAATGCCTGTTCTTCTATGTGCCTAGTAATTTTTTCTTTAATAATGGTTTCCATCATTTTGCCTGGAACTGAGGTTAAACTGACTGGTCTATAATTTCCTGGATCACCTCTGATCCTTTCTTGAAGATCGGAGTTACATTTGCCTCCCTCCAGTCCTCGGTACAGTGCCTGATCTTAGAGAAAGGTTATATATTTTGGCTAGAAGTTCAGCAATTTCACACTTGAGTTCCTTAAGAACTCTGGGGTGGATGCCATCTGGCCCTGGTGATTTGTTGACATTTAGTTTAGTAAGGCATATGAGAACATCCTCCTTGTTTATCTCTATCTGTTTTAATTCATTTAACTCCATTAAAAAACTGACTCATCTGAAGGCATATGTTGTCTGTCCTCCTGTGTGAAAACGGAGGCAAAGAAGTCATTTAGCCGCTCAGCAATCTCTTTGTCTTCGCTGATTTTCCTTTCTGGCCATTGTCGCCGAGTGGCCCAACTGCTTTTCTAGTTGGGTTCCTGCTTCTGATGTACTTAAAGAAGTTTTTGTTGTTTTTTTTAATATTCTTTGCTATGTGTGCCTCAAAATCTCTCTTGGCTTTCCTGACTGTTGCTTTGCATTTAGTTTGCCAGAGCTTGTGTTCCTTTCTGTTCTCCTCGGTAGGAAGAGCCTTCCATTTCTTAAATGAGTTTTTCTTCTTTCCAATCACATCTTTTACTTCGTTTGTAAGCCATACTGGTGTCCTTTTGGACTTTCCATGCCTCTTTCTTTTATTGAATGCATTTTAGTTCGGCCTGTTTTAAGGTATTTTTAAACAGTTTCCAAGCATTTTGGAGGGATTTGATTTTTTTTTACTGCTCCTTTTAGTTTGTTCTTTACTATTTTTCTCATTTTGGTGAAATTCCCTTTGTGAAAATTTAAGGTCTCTGTGTTAGTTTTCACTGACAGTTTGCTATCCAAACTTAAGTTGAAGGTTATTGTGTTGTGGTCACTGGTACCTATGGGCTCAGTTACAAGGACATCTTGAACGAGATCTTGTTCATTAGTTAGCACCAAGACCAGGATCCCCTTTCCCCTGGTTGGTTCCATGACCATCTGCTCAAGGGAATAATCAGCTAGCATGTCGAGGAACCTTGTCTCTCTTTCATGCGTAGAACAAGAATTTGGCCAATCTATTTGGGGATAGTTGAAGTCCCCCATTATGACCAGTGTATTTCTTTTGAGGCGTGTTTAACTTCATTTTCCAGATAGCAGTCTGCCTCTGGAGTTTGGTTGGGAGGGCGATAGCAGATCCCTAGTGCTAGATTAGTTTTTTGTCCTGGGACTTTTATCCACAATGTTTCTGTAGGTGAGTTTGAAATTTCTTGAAGTTCTAATTCATGAGATTCTAGCTCCTCATTTATGTACAGGGCCACACCGCCACCATTTTTCCCTCTCCTGTCTTTCCTGTACAGTTTATAACCTGGAATCTTTGTGTCCCATTTGTTTTCCTCCGTCCACCAGGTTTCTGTTATGCCAATAATATCAATATTTTTTTCCTTTGCCAAATATTCCAACTCCCCCCTATTTTTGTTCGAAGGCTTCTAGCGTTTGCGTACAGACATTTATATTTATTTCTCTGGTGCACTTTCAACTTTGGCTGTTTGTGAGAATTTGTAGAAGGCCTACCATGTCCTACCTCTCGACTACTACTATCTATCTTTTCTGTTGACTCAGCCATTTGTGGATGGATTTCGTCCTCCATACTTGGCATTTCACCCTCTCGAACCGGAAGCTGCCCAGCTCCTGTCGACTTTCCCCTAGGAATCAGTTTAAAAGCTGCTCTGAAATCTTTTTAATATTAGTCGCCAGCAGTCTGGTTCCATTTTCGTTCAAGTGTAACCCCGTCCCTTTTGTACAGGTCTGGCTTTCCTGAAAATGTTCCCCAGTTCCTAACAAATCTAAAACCTTCCTCTCGACACCACTGCCTCATCCACGCATTGAAGCTCCTGAGCTCTGCCTGTCTGGCTGTCCCTGCGCGTGGAACAGGTAGCATTTCCGAGAATGCTACCTTTGAGGTCCTGGACCTTAATCTTCTACCTAGCAACCTAAATTTGGCTTCCAGGACCATCCGCTTAGCCTTCCCAATGTCATTGGTACCAACGTGTACCACGACCACTGGCTCCACCCCAGCACTATCTAAGTTGTTCAGGCTGACAGCTGTCACAACCTCCTCTGGAAGTGAGTTCCATAACCCAATGACCCTCTGGGTGAAGAAATATTTCCCTTTATTAGTCCTAACTTTCCTACCTTGAGCTTTAGGAGTGCCCCCTAGTCCTAGTGTTGGGTGACAGAGAAAATATTTTTTCTTTATTCACCTTTTCTATCCCATGCATGATTTTTATACACTTTGATCAAGTCACCTCTTAAACGCTGTCTTTCAAGGCTGAAAAGACCAAGGCGTTGCAACCTGATTTCATAAGGGAGCTGCTCCATCCCTTGGATCATTTTTGTTGCCCTTCTTTGTACCTTTTCCAGTTCCGTTATATCCTTCTTGAGGTGCGGTGACCAGAATTGTACACAGTACTCCAGATGTGGCCTCACCATAGATTTGTAGAGAGGCAATACAACATTTGCCGACCTATTTTCGATTCCCTTCCTGATCATGCCAAGCATAGAATTTGCTTTTTCGCTGCTGCAGCGCACTGGGTTGACATCTTCATTGAGCTGTCCACCAAAACCCCAAGATCCCTTTCCTGGTTTGTCTCAGAAAGCTTTGATCCCATCAGTTGATAAGTGTATTTGGGGTTCTTTGCCCCGATGTGCATGACTTTACACTTGTTTGTTAAAATGCATTTGCCACTTTGTTGCCCATTCACTCAATTTCGAGAGATCTTTCTGGAGCTCTTTACAATCAGTTTCATTTTTAACTACCCTGAACAGTTTAGTGTCATCTGCAAACTTTGCTACCTCACAATTTACTTCTACATCCAGATCATTTATGAATAAATTAAAAAGTAACGGTCCTTAAACTGAACCTTGAGGTACGCCACTTCTCACCTCTTTCCATCCAGAGAAGTGTCCATTTATTACCACCCTTTGTTTCCTACAGTTTAGCCAGGTTCCAATCCAGGACAAGACCTGTCCCCTGATTCCATGGCTGAAGAGCCTATTTAGGAGCCTTTGGTGAGGGACTTTGTCAAAAGCCTTTTGAAAGTCAAGGTAAACAATATCGACTGGGTCCCCTTTATCTATGTGTTTATTTACCCCTCAAAGAATTTTATCAAGTTGGTAAGACATGATTTGGCTTTGCAGAAACCATGTTGATTTTCCTTCAGCAATGCCTGTTTTTCTATGTGCTTGGTAATTTTTTCTTTAATAATGGTTTCCATCACTTTGCCTGGAACTGAGGTTAGACTAACTGGCCTATAATTTCCTGGATCACCCCTGGATCTTTTCTTGAAGATCGGAGTTACATTTGCCTCCCTCCAGTCCTCGGGTACAGTGCCTGATCTTAGAGAAAGGTTATATATTTTGGCTAGAATTTCAACAATTTCACACTTGAGTTCCTTAAGAACTCTGGGGTGGATGCCATCTGGCCCTGGTGATTTGTTGACATTTAGTTTAGTAAGGCATGTGAGAACATCTTCCTTGTTTATCTCTATCTGGTTTAATTCATTTAATTCCCTCCCTGAAAAAACTGACTCAGCTGCAGGCATATGTTGTCTGTCCTCCTGTGTGAAAACGGAGGCAAAGAAGTCATTTAGCCGCTCAGCAATCTCCTTGTCTTCACTTATTGTCCCTTTCTTACCATTTTCGTCAAGTGGCCCAACTGCTTTTCTAGTTGGGTTTCTGCTTCTGATGTACTTAAAGAAGTTTTTGCTATTTTTTTTTTAATGTTCTTAGCTATATGTGCCTCAAAATCTCTCTTGGCTTTCCTGACGGTTGCTTTGCATTTAGTTTGCCAAAGCTTGTGTTCCTTTCTGTTCTCCTCAGTAGGAAGAGCCTTCCATTTCTTAAATGAGTTTTTCTTCTTTCCAATCACATCTTTTACTTCATTTGTAAGCCATACCGATGTCCTCTTGGACTTTCCGGCCTCTTTCTTATTTTAGGAATGCATTTTAGTTTGGCTTGTTTTAAAGTATTTTTAAACAGTTTCCAAGCATTTTTGAGGGATTTGATTTTTTTTACTGCTCCTTTTAGTTTGTTCTTTACTATTTTTCTCATTTTGGTGAAATTCCCTTTGTGAAAATTTAAGGTCTCTGTGTTAGTTTTTACTGACAGTTTGCTATCCAAACTTAAGTTGAAGGTTATTGTGTTGTGGTCACTGGTACCTATGGGCTCAGTTACAAGGACATCTTGAACGAGATCTTGTTCATTAGTTAGCACCAAGTCCAGGATCTCCTTTCCCCTGGTTGGTTCCATGACCATCTGCTCAAGGGAATAATCAGCTAGCATGTCGAGGAACCTTGTCTCTCTTTCATGCGTAGAACAAGAATTTAGCCAATCTATTCGGGGGTAGTTGAAGTCCCCCATTATGACTAATTTATTGCTTTTTGAGGCCTGTTTAATTTCATTTTCCAGATAGCAATCTGCTTCTGGAGTTTGGTTGGGAAGGCGATAGCAGGTCCCTAATGCTAGATTAGTTTTTTGTCCTGGGACTTTTACCCACAATGTTTCTGTAGGTGAGTTTGAATTTTCTTGAATTTGTAATTCATGAGATTCTAGCTCTTCATTTATGTACAAGGCCACATCGCCACCGTTTTTCCCTCTCTTGTCTTTCCTGTACAGTTTATAACCTGGAATTTTTGTGTCCCAATTGTTTTCCTCTGTCCACCAGGTTTCTGTTATGCCAATAATATCAATATTTTTTTCTTTTGCCAAACATTCCAACTCCCCTACTTTTGTTCGAAGGCTTCTAGCGTTTGCGTACAGACATTTATATTTATTGCTCTGATGCCCTTTCAACTTTGGCTGTTTATGAGAATTTGTAGAAGGCCTACCATGTCCTACCTCTTGACTACTTTCTATCTTTTCTGTTGAACCATGGTTCTTTTCTGAAGAACCATGAAGAAGAGAAAGCAACTGGTTTGAAGCTGCTGACGAACTGGAAGTACCTTCACTCACTTTTTGAGACCACTGCAAGCCACGTAAACAACTGATAAGGACCAACCTTGGCACACAATGCCTTTCTCAAATAACCCAGGCAGGGCCGGGTCCCCAAGCTATATATATATATATATATATATATATATATATATATATATATTCTTTAAAGCAGAAATTTATTCTAAATTAAATAATAAATTAGCACATGCACTTGTGCACAGACCTGTGTCTTCTTCATTTCCCCCATGTAGCATTTCCTCTTATTACATTATTCATGATTCAAATGAAAGTGCTGGTGGGAGAACTCCAGTGTAGCCTGTGGTTGCCATATGTTAAACCAGAGCTTGGAAGTGTTCCTTTGGGGAACTATAACTTCCAGGATTCTGAGGACTCTGGTAGAATCCTATTCAAATGTGATAGGTTACTAGTTAGACCTGGTAGTCTACTATGTTCTAGTTTGTGTGTGTTTGTGTGTGTGTGTGTGTGTGTGTCAGGAGCGACTTCAGAAACTGCAGGTAGCTTCTGCTGTGAGAGAATTGGCCATCTGCAAAGACGTTGCCCAGAGGACGCCCAGATGTTTTGATGTTTTACCCTCCTTGTGGAAGGCTTCTCTCATGTCCCCGCATGGGAAGCTGGAGCTGACAGAGATAGCTCACCCGCGCTCTTCCCAGATTTGAACTTCCAACCTGTCGGTCTTTAGTCTTAAGGGCACAAGGGTTTAACCCACTGTGCCACCGGGGGCTCCTGCTATGTTCTGTTGATTCAGCTAAAAGCTGAGCACATTTGCCTCATGCTCAGACATGATAACATTGTCCTGTATTAACTACCAATATGCTAAAATAATGACAGGATCACCATAATGATTGGGTAGGGAGAGGCGAGAAGCACACATTTTTAAAACTTGCCCACAAACTTTATACGTTCTGAAAGTTGAGGTATCTCATCATTCCTAGCACTTCTTTATATAGGACTGCCTTGCTACTTTTCAGCTTAATTGAGAGGCCTTAAGAAATCTGATGGTTCTTTATTTATTTATAGCTTGTGCTCACGTTTATGCAAATAAGGAACAAATCCCATAGCAAGCTTTAAAACACACACACACATACCAGCGATCTGACTGACTGAATGTACAAAAGAGCAACTGCAGACTTTTTAATGCATTCTTTCAAAGAAGGGGGGGAATGAACAACAATCACAAGGCAAAAACTTTGCAACACAATTGCCTTGAAAAGGCAACAAATATTTCTCGCACAATAAATACTGTCCATTCTTGTCCGCCCCCGCCTTCTTTGTGTTCCAAGAAATTGCCAGTAATGAAAACAGAGCAGAGCCAATCAAATTGTTGTGTATACTCCTGCACTGTGGAAGGTTGGAAACCCTGCATTTCAAGTATGTCTTATGCATTATTCATAGCCTATGCATGTTTATGCAAATTAACAAAGGCGGAAGTATATGGTAAAGCAGTATTAGTAGGTGAAATAATGATTTGGGAGGGGAGGATACCTTGCCTAAACTGTATGTTAACAGAAACATCGTTCCTAACCTATTTATTAAAAAATAAAATACGTGAGAGATGATGCCCCGTGAAGAAATTAAATATGTGTTCCTATATTTAAGAATTACTCGTGCTTTATCCCAAAGGTATACAACTATAATTTGCAGTTGTGTAAATTGGAAAGGAAAGGGAGGGAAGGAGGGATGGAGATGTGTGTGTAACAATGTTATTATTGCTAAACACATGCCAATCTAAAACTGTCTCAAGCCAGAGTGGGTCTTGGGGAGGGGGCATGCTAAAATAAACAAAGAGCATGCAGCTTTAGGGGGTGGTTAAAGAAGAGGTACATTTCTCTCTTGGCAGGAAGACAAGACAAGGTGTCATTCAATCCCGATGCAAGCCCTGTTCCAACTGGAGTGATTTGGGTTAAGGTAAACCCTACTGCACAGACACAAAGGAAGGTTGTGTCCCCCTCCTCCCCTCTCTTCTTTTGAGAGAATGATAGGAGGAGGAGAAAGGGGAGGAGAAGAAAGACTAGAGTGCCGTGTTCATTTGCATGAGCTCCATACCTCCAAGCCAGACCAACACAGCCCTCTGTGGCACACACAATGTTATTATTTTGCAAAAAGCTTTCATGTAGTCTGCATCATGATTCGACTCAGGGAAACAAGACTCCTTTCACTGTCTCCCTCCCAGCTTCCAATTAATTTGCTGAAAACCTAGCCTTTCAAATCTTGGGATGATCTGCCTTGCTTTAATTACTGAATTTCACTGAATCTAAGGTGCCATTGAATATAAGGCTGTTTCTGAAGCTTCAATTTTAGGAAAAAAATAAGTTTCTTAAATTTTTTTTTAGAATTTCCTCTATATGCACGATACATTTTTTTTGTTTCAAGGCAGCTTTGTAGTGCAATCTTTCCTATGGGATGAGGAGAGAAATAATCTTGTCAGCATGAGTCTATATTATTAAGTCTATGGGCCCATTGCGGAGGCAGCAGAAGCAGAAAGTGCACTTATGAGAAATACCAGCAAACAGTTATCTGACTGAGGCCCAGGACAAAATGGTTGAGGGCCTGACAGAGCCATTGAGGCTGGGGCTCTTCCTCCTTTCTCCTAGAGGTTTTAAAAATGAAAACAAAACTCAGCAAATTTAAAGCACCATCAAATCTAAAGTGTGTCCTGTTTCAAAGCCCCTTAAATAGGGAAAATGTGCATCTTAGATTCAATGAAATATGGTAAGTGAATTATCTTGTCTTCCAAAGTGCATATGCTGCAACATTTACTGAAACTCTCTTTCATCTCTTTTGAGTTTTGGATCTTCATTGATATTAGTCTTACCATTCTTTAAATTATATGCCAGATATCATCATATATTCGGATTTTTATATGTACAGACAGAGAAATGTTGCGTAATAATGAAATCAGAATTTGGTAAAAGTTGCGAGACTTAACTGAATCTTTGCTGAACTGAGTTCTCCCCCACCTCTGATGGACCTTGACTTCAACTCTACTGGAACCAGAAGAAGATTTCTGCATTGATCGGACTATAGCTGACAAAAGAGATGAGGGATTTAAGATTTAATGTATTATTCCCAAACATACTGTAATACAGGTTGAGGATCCTTTTTTCAAAATGCTTGGAAATAGAAGTGTTCCATATCTTGGTGGTTTTTTTCTTCTATATTTTGAAATACTTGCATATACATGAGATATCTTGAAGATGGGACTCAAGTCTAAAAATGAAATTTATTTCTATTTTGTATATACCTTATAGCATGAAAGTATAGCATATATAATTTTGTCCATGAAACAAAATTTGATACATCGAATCATCATAAAGCAAGAGTGTCACCATTCCAGCTATCTATGAGGACATTCTTAGATTTTGGAGCATTTAAGATTTCAGAATTCTCATAAATACATGCTAAATATAGCTGAAAATAGTATTATTTGAGTCTGTAAATTGTTTTACTATTGTTTTGTAGTTAAAGCATACTTCTTTGCAGCCATTGTGATATCTACTTTGTAGATGATTATATAAATCACTCCCCAGAAACTGTTTCGGGTATTTGTAATTTCTTTTCTTAATAATTTTTTTAAAGAATTCAGCCAATGGTTCATTTTGGAGCATGCATAATGCCATTGTGTCTGCCACACATACCTCTGGTTATGAAAGATAGAAGTAAAAAAATAGGCGTAGGGTGTTCTACAAAGCAACACTAAAGTAATCCCGCAGGATATAGTAGACTGTTGCAATCAATGTCAATCAATTAATCTTTTTATTCATCCAAGTATTTAGAGGAGTGGAATAAATTGTGGAGCATCAATAAATCCAATAAATCCAATATTCAATATCGCAGTCAATTCCAAAGAAAATATGAGTTCTTTTCAAAACATATCCATATTCATCAAAAAATCATAATATTTATAATCCGGAATAAATTGTGACTCAGGTCGACGGTCAGAAATCAAAGACTGAAATATATTTCATTTCAGCCTTACCTAAGAACATAAGAACATAAGAAGAGCCATGCTGAATCGGACCTCAGCCCATCTAGTCCAGCATCCTGTATCACACAGTGGCCCACCAGTTGTACACGGGGATCTCTAGCAGAAAGGAGGGCAAAACCCTCACCTGCTCCCGACCCCCCACAACCAGTACCCAGGGAAATCCTGCCTACCTCAACCAACTCCGAGGTGGCACTTGAATGTCCTTTTCAGTAACTACCGATACACTTGGTATCCATGAATCTGTCTAATCCTGCCTTGAAGTTGTTCAGGCTGACAGCTGTCACAACCTCTTCTGGAAGTGAGTTCCATAACCCAATGACCCTCTGGGTGAAGAAATATTTCCCTTTGTTAGTCCTAACTTTCCTACCTTGGAGCTTCAGGGAGTGCCCCCTAGTCCTAGTGTTTTGTGACAAAGAAAACAGTTTTTCTTTATTCACCTTTTCTATCCCATGCATGATTTTATACACTTCGATCAAGTCACCTCTTAAACGCCGTCTTTCAAGGCTGAAAAGACCAAGGCGTTGCAACCTGGTTTCATAAGGGAGCCGCCCCATCCCTTGGATCATTCTTGTTGCCCTTTTCTGTACCTTTTCCAGTTCTGTTATATCCTTCTTAAGGTGCGGAGACCAGAATTGTACACAGTACTCCAAATGTGGCCTTACCATCGATTTGTAGAGAGGTAATACAACATTTGCTGACCTATTTTCGATTCCCTTTCTGATCATGCCAAGCATAGAATTTGCTTTTTTCACTGCTGCTGCGCACTGGGTTGACATCTTCATTGAGCTGTCCACCAAGACCCCAAGATCCCTTTCCTGGTTTGTCTTGGAAAGCTTTGACCCCATCAATTTGTAGGTGTAGTCTCCAATTGCGGGTCTCTGTAATTATGATTATAGATGTATTATAAGCCGATGTACTGTATATTTTGCATTATAGATTACACGGACCAGTGGATTTATTGTTTGGAACCGACTGAAGTTTTCAGGTCCCGATGAAGCTGGGTACCCCCGGCGAAACGGTGAAGCCTTTGATTTCTGACCATCGACCTGAGTCGCAATTTATTCCGGATTATAAATATTATGAAATATGGATATTTTTTGAAAAGAACTCATATTTTCTTTGGAATTGACTGCGATATTGAATATTGGATTTATTGATGTTCCACAATTTATTCCACTCCTCTAAATACTTGAATGAATAAAAAGATTAATTGATTGACATTGATTGCAACAGTCTACTATATCCCGCGGGATTACTTTAGTGTTGCTATGAAAGATAGAAGAACTGATGTCAACAAGTTCCTCGGCCCCACCTAACCATTTAATGCTGGTAAACTGCAGTGATCAGACAACAAATTCCCACAAAAGCAGATGAAACAAAGACCTTGATGTCCATCAGTGTTCTGTAGTTTGTGTAATTTCCATCTGTGGCTCAAACTGGTTTGAGGATTTCCCATGTAATCATATGCATTGCAAAACCACTTTATTCAATACTGATTTTAAACTGAATTTGAAACTGAATGAGGATGCATGCATGATGACCGTGTATCACACATGTACTGCTGACTAGTCAGTGTTAATGTTCCCATTGACTAATTTTGGTAACATAGTTGTGTGAATACATTCCTGCTCATGAAACAGGATTTCCTTTCCCATACCTTTAGCCCTCTGAATGTTCTTGTAGTACACTCTGGAGAGTCCCTCAAATCCTCTGGAGTGCATTGGAAAGGAGGAGAAAATGAAAGTGGGTGAAATCTATTACATACACAGTGCCCCTTCTGCTCGGAGAAACACCCCCTTGAATTTCACCTGTTGTATCTAACATGGGTTTGATATTTCCAGCCCAAACCTAATGTATTTCACATTGCAAATCAAAGATTGGAGTCACTGTTGTTGTACAATGTTCATTATAACATTGTATAGTTCAAAATGCAACTGCCAGGCTCCTTACAGAAATCCCTGTAGGATGTCATATAACACCTATCCTGCGTCAGCTGCATTGGTTACCGATTGAATTCCAGATCTCCTACAAGGTGCTGGTATTGACCTTAAGGCCTTGTACGGCCAGGGGCCAACGTACCTTAGGGACCGCCTCTCCCCCTATCAACCCCAGTGGTCACCTCGATCCTTCCAAGAGAATCTCTTCCATATACTGGGCCCCAGAGAAATCCGCCTGGAGGTCACAAGGTGGAGAGCATTCTTGGTCTCCGCCCCAAAGCTGTGGAACTCTCTGCCGCCCGACATCCAAGCCATGCGTGAACTGAGATGTTTTGCTGTTGCACTGAAGACTTGGCTCTTTGGCAGAACATTTGATTAATGTCACACCTCAAGGGCCTCAGGCATCAGTTTTGCTTGAGCAGAACTTCAGCCATGACGGCTGCAAGGTACTTTCCAAGCTAGCTTGTTTCACTCCAGAGCTTCCCCTGGGCCCCTCTGCCTTTCCCGTGTGAAACCGGTCTTGAATGCATAACATGGCTAGGCCAAGGTTATTCAAACGAACCTCCCTGATAAGTGGAGCACCTCGGAGATGCCCGAGTCCGACTCCCTTTTGGACAGCTGCAAGTTGCTAACGAGCTATGCATTCCAGAGAGACTGAGATAGCAAAACATATAGACAATCATCAATCATGGAACTTTGACACTCGACGTACTTACATCAAAGCCAGTGAACCCTATAACTGTCCAGAGATGCCCGTTGGGGGTATCTTGTACCAATATCGCATTTGGAGGATGCTTCTGTGAGAGAGGCCGCTTCGGGCCTTCCAGAAGCCATGCCAGCCAGCCAACACTGGGCTGCCTTGATCCTGCTCACTGCCACGTCTCTGTATTGTTCCTGTGTTGTTCCTGCAAAGACTTTCAAGCTACTGAACTTTATTGCCTTAAAGAGAACTTTCCCTGCCATCTTAAACTGGTGGGGAGCCTTCAAGAGACTTTCCTTTGCATCCGGCTTGTTTCCTGATTCCATCCGCTTGGATTCCTGTTGCTGCGGGATTATATGCTCGCCGCTGACTCCTGTTATTTGCTGCTATTTGGAGGCTCTATAGTATTGCCTCCAAACACTTTCCTATACCTTTCTATTTACAATAAAACCCGTTGCACCTCAGTTGCTGTGTGGTTTGTCCAGGGAGGTCAAATCCCAAGGGCCTATAGGGTGACAATTAATTGTTTTAATTGTAATTCTTTTAAAGTGTTGTATTGGTTTTATGTTGTAAGTCGCCCAGAGCACCGCTGGTGGAGGGCAACTAAGTAAGTAATAAAAATTGATTGATTGATTATGCAAAGTTAGAGTTAATAAAAGCTATTATGCAGCTGAACAATCAATCCCCTATTTATTGGTTAAGATAGATAGACAAACAGACAGGTATCAAAACCTCCTTCCTATTTTCTTGAAAATTATTTCTTTTCCGTTTGCTTTCATTAACCCAAATATAGTTTATTAATTTTACCCATGTACATACAAGGAAATGGCTAGCTGGGGACAGGAGGAGAAAGGAAGAAGAAAATCGTTTCATACCTTCCATTTTTGTGTGACAGTATCTCTCTTTCTTATGAATTATATTGCATAAAATGAGAACAAAGGGAAAAGCAAGAGCAGAATGGAACTGCCATCTTGTCAATCTTCCCCATATTTGGATATGCATCATCTTCCTGGGCTTGGTCCCACATGTCAAAGGGTGAGGATGCATGCATGATGACCGTGTATCACACATGTACTGCTGACTAGGTTCACTGAACCCTGACAATGTTGCTTGCCTGTCCCCAGGGAAAAGACAGACTACAGTCAGGCACTCCTTCCCACCCTACAATACTGTGCTTTTACCTGTTTGTTGACATTCTTTCCTGAAGCAGCAGGTGGTCAAGCATATAGAGCTCTCTCTGACCAAAAATCAGTGGTAGCTCATAGATATAACTTGAAAGGGGGGGGGGCTCATTGCACCCAATTGTGCCAGAAGATTCATCCCCTTCACACATTCATAACATGCTCAGTCCATGAACTGTCCATAATGGAAATGTTACATGTCTACCTGAAATTATATCAACCCGGGCTTCTTAAACTTTTTCCACTTTCCGCCCTATAAATCTTATGTGATTATGGCCAATGTTTTTATGGACTAACATTGTTTTAATCCAGAGTGAATGTGTATGGTGCTAATGTAGTTGTATTTTAATGTATTTTTAATGTATTTTAATTTTTGAAGTGTTTTGGGGTTTATATTGTTATTATGTGGGCATCGAATTGTGCCATACTGTAAGCCGCTCTGAGTCCCCCCTTGGGGGTTGAGAAGAGCGGGGTAAAATCCCGAAATAAATAAACAAGGTATATTGACATATAGAATACATATAAAATCAAACTTTTGCTGATGAAAAAGTTTACTAAATGTGTTGAGTTCCCTTTTTGTGGAATACAGCTGAAGCATTTTTTTTTTGCGAAGTCCACAGTAAACACTGCATGTCGTGGCTAACAAATTTGTGTAAATGGTGGTGTTCAGAAACCTTTTACTATTTCCAAATTTTTCATGATCCCTACATTGATATAAGGTACTCCCTTTGACGTCGGGACCCATAGTTTATGAAGCAGTAATACAGTCAGCCTTTTAGTCAGCTGTACTTTCTCAATTTAAGAAAAAAATGCTCACATGAGATAAGGAGGAAACATAGAGACAGAGTACAAACTTTGCATATTGAAGGGTCTAGATCCAATTAATAGTTTCCATAGATAAAAGATCGTAAGTAGCAAAACTCAGAAGTTTCTTTTGGAAAATATGGGCTCCCTAAAATAGGTCAAATGCTTGATGAGGTTACCATATTTGTAGTTGTAATTCTCAGGTTCATAAAAAACCATTTATGTTGTTCTTAACTATTTTATGATAACTTCTAGCAACAAATGTAATATTTTATTCTTACTCTCAAGTGGGTTTGTTTTCAGCTCTGACACAGACTACAACAATATGTTTATATTCTCCTTTCTTTTCTTCCCTTTTTAAAGAGTTATGTAGCATGTCAATGACATGTCACTCTGACACTATAACCCTATAACTATTATTATTATTTTAAAATGGAGGGAAAATGACCTTCAAACCACAGGACCTCAGCAAATTATACCCGTTTGTTCAAAAAGGAAAGCTTGAACCCCATTACAGATTCAGGAAATAGCCACATATTCCACAAAAGGAATGAAACAAGTGATCATGGAGTCAATAGCAATGAGTAACCTAGCAAAACCCAAGGACCTAGATCACAAGTAATCATACAGCTGTAGACCAAACTAGAGGAACTTTGTAACTTCCATAATTCTGAATTGTCAATTATTTGGAGCCGTAGTCCAAATCAGCTGATGGACTCCAATTTGCTACTCTGAAAGCAGATTATTTACACAGTTATGCAGGCAGACTGATTCTGTATACAGCCGGCAAGAACAAACTGGCCCTTCAGGTGTTTTGGACTTCAATTCCCACAATTCCTTTTTGGCTGTTAGGAACTGTTGGAGTCGAAGTCCAAAACACACAGGGGGCCAAAATTTTCCCATGCCTGTTATATACAGTAAGACTGACATGTTTGCAGAGGATATGTTTCTAGCAAACCAGTTACCTAAATCATAGACATGACCAAATAGCATTAAATTACCTGAATTCTGATCCCAGTGGTATATACAGGAATGAATATATATATATGGTATATACAGTTGCCCTGGATAAAATAGAAATTTCCAGAGAGGTATTCTGTCTAGGAATTTGTTAGGCTCTCCAGGTGATTCTATGGTATGTTTCCCCTAAAAATTACCTTGGAGGACCTAGCAAATTCCTAAAGAGACCATTTCCCCCAGTTGTGGGCAAGTGAAACTGTGAATATGGGTTTCATGTTTTGCCTTATGTTGGAAAATGCCCTAAGTCCTCTTGGGGAGATAGGGTGGTATATAAATAAAATTTTATTATATCATTATTAGGGTGTATTACTATAATTTCTGATGTTGATTGATATTATTTATATTTATTCCACCTTTCTCCAAGAGTTAGAAAGGAACTAAGATCACATGCAAAAAAGGTAAACATATACTGATTTTAAAAACCTAGAAATGGACAGACTTAGAGCACACAGAAGAGTATTTTTTTTAAAAAACAATTCAACCAACCATTATCTAAAACTATTCTTGAATTAACTGACCATTTAAAAACACATCAATAAAAAGTTTTCTTATTTTTTTCTCCTCCTTTTAAAGTTAATAGCCAAAAAGCTTAAAGGGAGAAAAAGAAACCTGCTTTTTGACAAAGGACCCTTGGGATGGGAATGGCCCATCTTTTGGAATGGGGTTCCACAGCCATCAGCCTTATTCAGTATTGTTACTGCTTGATAAAGTCAGTTTGCACATTTTGATTCAGCCATCTTACATGTCTTTGGAGAGGCCTGGATAAAACAGCAACATTTTTTCCATTTTAATTTGTTGCTAACATATTTCCACATAAGAAGTAAGGTGGGGGTGTGGGGAGTGCAGATGTAGAATGTCTTTCTAGCAATTGCAAAGATTTATTTATAGATGTAATTTCTGAAAAGACTGTTCCATGTGTAAGAATGGAATTGCTGGAAAATGTTGGCAATTATTTTGCAAGCTGTGGTTTCTCTCTTGCATGGTACTACAGCCTATTTGCATACAGTATGATTGAAAATGAAGCTCTGACATGTAGGATTTCACAAATATCAAGTGTGGGGGGAGAGAACATATCGACAGATACAACAAATAAACACTGCCACTTACAGATCAAAGACAGTGTTGCAGTTGCTAAATATTTATAGCAATGTCTGAAAGCTTTATTTTAATTTGTTTAAATATGCATTATATAAATATGAATTGAAATAAATTTATTATTTTTAAGCATATAGAAAAGAAAGGATAATCCTGGAAACTAGTTCATTTCAGATTATCTCCACATATACACACTGTTTTCCATTCATACATAGAAGGGGATTGTGGGAAAATCTGATCTTGGGACTGTATGTGTTCCCAAGGCAATCTTTACGGGCCTCAACCCTTTCAGACTTGCTAGTTGTTATTGGCTGATGTCAAGTCAGCTTCAATTTATGGTGCTCCTATGAATGAGAGACCCCCAAAAGTCCTGGGCATCAAGTGCCCTGCTCTAGTCTTGCAAAGGGAAGGCTACCTTCACTAAGTTAATATATCTCTAATGTGGTCTTCCTGTTTTCCTACTGTTTTCCCTTTTGCTGAACATTACAACCTCTTCCATTAAATGGAGGAAGCAAGTGGGATAAAAATGTGGAAGCACCTTTAAGGCTAACTTGGGTTTATTTTTGTATGTGCTTTCATGGATATACATTCACTTCTTAAAATGAATCAACATGCATACTCTTTAAAAGTCTACCGTCTGAGCTAACTGCTTTCAGGATTTGAATCCTTCCATTTTAAAGTGATGGGAGATCCATGCTGAAACTGCCATCTTGGGAATGACTTAGGAGTCCATGTTTGCCATGTCAATCACAAGTCTGTCCCAGTGGAATGAAGAGTATCTGGTCCTCCTCCTGCTGCTTAGGGGCATAGTCTGAGTGAGGTGTATGCGATCTTGCAATGGAAGAACTGTCTATAGTTCCATTGTCGTGGACAGATCACCATCTCATGGGTTTAATTTATTTCTGGAACCTCTTCAGGAGTAGGGAACCCAATAAAACAGTCTGCTCCAAGAGGCCTATGGATTTCGATGGCTTCTTCATAGATCTTGGGGAGTTTGTTTCTGCCTTGACAACCATTTCCTTTTCTGAAGATCTGAAAACTATTTGTCTCCCTGAATATATTGACTACATTTCAAGGAAAACTTCCCATTAGCTTCAATAGAAGTTTCCCTTGAAATACAAATAACTTTGCAGAAGTGGGAGCAAGATCAAAATTATTGTATCAGCTGAATAGTGAATCAATATAATAGTTTGGGCTTTAAAGGAGCTATCCAGGGTACTGAAACTATTCAAGATTTTCCAACTATTTTAGGTGAACTAATATCTAGAACAATTCTCCACCTCACTGACAAGCGAGTAATTGTGCTGATGGGGTTTAAAAGATAATATATTTTGATGGATCCAGGTTGGGGAATCTTTCTCTCTCAACATTGTTTGAACATTGTGGAGATAAGACAGTTGGGAGGCACCTTGTTACATGGAATCTGTCCTACTAAAAGTCCTTATCATCTTTTAAACTGCTCACCCAGTTCAACTCCTCCTTCCCCAAAAGGAATTACCATAAGTTGGCTGATCACTATTTATTTTTATTGGTTACATATTGACTTTCTCCTATTGAGCTCATACATGATCTTCACAACATGTCAGCCTGGACCTCAAATCCTAATCTATAACTTTAACTACTGCTCTGCAGAAAAATTGGGACCGAGATTTCTACAGAATTCTGTAAATCTGTTTGGCATCAATACACTCATCTTTACATTTGGTGTCAATTGGGGAGGAGCATGGCAATATAATGCATTACACGCCTAAAATATTATGTCAGATTTTTCCAACTGTCTGTATCCTCTGCAGAAATGACGTTTCCCCATATGTGATGGTATGTTTCTCTAGTAAAAAAAATGAGAGTGTGTGTTTTTGCATAAAATCTCAGTTGTAATCTCTAATGGAATTATTGTTCAAATGCTATTGAATGCTGTCTTTTAATTAATTAATTAATTAATTGCATTAATTACTAGAATGGGCAGAGACCTATCAGCTCTGATTTTTTCCCCCACTATCATCAGTATGACCTGATTATAATTACATTTTACAGAATCTGTTGCTATGACATTTTTCTGCATAATGAAAATGGTATATTTATTTATTTATTTATTTATTTAGTCTCTTTGTTTGACTGCTTTAATTCTGAACAGGTGCAAGTATGTGCATGTTTTTGTTTTCTTGTTCACAGAGCCTAGAAATATCATGTTCCAAATAATATAGCCATCTATAACAAGTTACTTTTTAGAGTTACAAGAACCTCATGAGGTTACATTTTTAAAGCAATGCAAGTGGAAATGAAATTACTTAATTCTAATGGCAATCTTATGTTAATGACATTTTACGAAGCATTTTGATGCATTTTTTTCCAAGGAGGATACAGATAATTTGAAGAATTCAAGGGCCACGAAAACAGATTATGGGGGCACAATTTGCCTATTTCACTGTAACAAATATTGGAACAAGTAAGGGTAATAAGGCGACAGTATGAGCAATCCCTTAGGGATTTAGAATGAAAGGCACTGTGCTGCAGTGGCTCCGGTCATACCTCTCAAGCAGGTTCCAGATGGTGGTGCTTAGAGATAGATACTCCTCAAAAAAGGATCTGTTATGTGGTATCCCACATAGTGCCATTCTATCCCGAATACTTTTTAATATTTACATGAAACCACTTGGAGAGATCATTGGTAGTCATGGGGAGGGGTGCAATCAGTATGCTGATGACACCCAAATATATTTCCCATGCCTTCAAAATAGCTTTAGCTAAAGATAGTGTGTCTTCTCTAAATTAATGCCCAGAAGAGGTAATGGGCTGTATGAAGAAAAACAAATTGAAATTGAATGCAGGCAAGACAGAAGTGCTTGCCATGAAGGGTCCTAACCCTGGGGATGGAGTTATGTTCTGGATAGGGTTACACTCCCCCTGAAAGACTGTGTTCACAGCTTGGGAGTCCTCCTGGATCTGTCTTTCCAAATGTCAGCCCAGGAAGCTGCAACTGTCAGGAGTACTTACTATCAGCTTAAGCTAATATACCTGCTGTGCCCCTTCCTAGAGTTGGAGGAACTGAAGATGGTAGTGCATGCACTGTAAACCTGAAGGCTGGATTTCTGCAGTGCACATCACATTGGGCTACCTCTGTAATAAATTCAGAAACTCCGGTTACTTCAAAACATGGCAGCCAGACTGGTTACAGAAACATCTAGGAGTAAGCATATTACACCCATATAAAAGTCACTCCACTGGTTGCCAATTAGTTTCTGTGCAAAGTGTTGATTTTAACTTTTAAAGCCCTATGGGGATTTGGGTCCAGGTTGCCTACAGGATTGCCTTCTCCCATATAATCCACCCTTGTTGCGTCCCAAAGACCTGGAAGACCCCTCAGTAATCCGCTTGACACTGGTCACGTTTAAATGCTTTATTTAGAATAAATGGATAGAATAAAGAGGCTAGGATATAGTCTATTGATGCTCTCACAGCAGCAACAGATAGCAGCAAATTGTCCAAAGAAGCAGGAAGGCAAGATTATATTCCTTTAGTAAACAGGAACAAAGCAAAGAGAATCTTCTTGCCCCAACGGGCCAAATCCAGGAAAGGTAAGTTCTTGGTACAAGGCTTGACAGGCAAAGTTCCAGGCAGACCCCAATTGGGCCGGCAAGGTTCCGTGAAGACTTGGCTTGGAGTTCTGAACGTTGGCGAAAGATCCCCATGGTCTCTGGGGCTGAATCTTTTTATACGTCTTCAAGGCTTTGATCCTTTCGACGTTAAGTTGCATCGAAAGTCAGTTCTCATAACAGATCCCAGCTGGGCCTCCTCGGGCCTTTCACAGAGGAATGGTATGTGCTCCCAATTAGCAGAAGCACCTGGGTAAAAAGGAGTCGACCCATCTCCGCTTATCAGACCGAGAGGGAGCCGAGCTTCACTTAGGCTTGAACGATGAATGAACTGGGAGTCTTTGCAAAAGCTGCCTGCCTTGCCTTCTGGCCTAGCAGGCCTGACTGGAATAACATGGCTTTGGTCTGGCTTGATCAAAGAAACAGGTTGGGGACCATGCTGGGGTGTGACAACCCTGGACACTTAACTTCTCTGGGAGATGTTTACTCCAGCCAGCCTGAACCTGACTCATGATCATCATCCAGAGGTCCTTTTCATCAGCTGCCCCAAGACTGGAATGACCTGTTGGAAACAATTTGACAGCTAAATGAACTGTCGGCATTCAAAATGGAAAGGAAGACCTATATCTTCTTGCAAACCTAACCAGTCAACTTAAAATGGTGAATTTAAAATTTGCATTCTATTTTTATTTTAATATACATATTTGCATTGTATTTTAATCCTTACACTATGTATTTTAATATATGTATTTTGTGATGCTGTTTTATGCATTTCATGTATGTTTTTTTTAATGTAATGCATTTAACTGTGTTGTTTCCACCTTGAACCATGAGGAGAGGAGGGTAACAAATAAATTACTACTTGTATTCAAAGTGACAATCGCTGATAGATACTCGATGCAGGTTTAAAAGAAACAGTAAAAATAGCAACATCTACAGATAAATATGTTTCAAAAACAAATATGATAAATCGTGTAGTTAATCGTGTAGTGTAATTGTGATCACAGTTAACTTGCATTACAAAGATGTTTATGTTTTGTCTCTTTTTTCCAGATTTTTTAAAAATAGTTTAATAGCAATGACTTTCATTGAGCCATGATTAGGAAATATCTCCTGTTCCCTTAAAATATGTACATCATAATTCGAGGGCAAGAATGATAGGTATTATATCATGGTCCAGTAATCTGAATTAAATTAACTGCAACCATTTTGATGCCAATTGAAATAACTAGGTAAGCAACAAAATTTAGGAATTATAAAGTTGGTAGCAGTGCATGCATTTTTTTCAGATTTATTGTTATTAATTGTCGTATATTGTTTAAGCTGCCTGCAATGAGATGCAAAGCCTCATTTAGCTCTTACCCAGAAAGAAAATACTATTGGAAGTAATTCATGCAAAAACTGAAGACAAACATATTAGTCAGCAAAATATTCAAAAACTCATCAGAACCAATTACAGAAATTGTAATGCTTTCTGTCCTGCTAACTAAACAAACTGCATGGGTCAGTGATTTTCAGATGGTGTACAGTTTCCCCTTCTCACGCCATCCTAGCGCTGATAATTGGTGATATACTTGGCAACCTCAGGTCCCATAGCAGCCGAAGGAAGAACATTAGTACATGTAACTGCTGTTTCCAAACTGTAGATCTTTTTGTCAATTCCAATAATGAAAAACAGGAGAGTACTTCACAAGGGCACCAATATTTCTTCTCTCCCCCCACCCCTCCCGCTCCTGTATCTGTATTTACACAAAGAATGACTCCTTGTAGCTCTCTTATTCATCTGATTTAGAAAGATAACTTTTGTAATCCCGTTTTTTATAAATGTTCGCACACAGACTTGAAGATAGAATTTGGGGTCCATCTATACTGTGGAATTAATGCAGTTTGACACCACTCTAGCTGCCATGTTTCTATGGCAGTGGTTCCCAGCCTCTTTTTGTTGGACCAGGGATCACTTGACCAGGGACCACTCTCCAACATTAGTACCAAAAAGGTTACGAATCAGGTTTTGGTAAACTTTAGACTCGGTTTGGTTATTTGGGGTGGTGAGTCATAAAATTGCATTGGATAGATCATGTCAGCTCTAGTTTCTAATATGGAACATATGCCATCCAGTAGTCACCATATGTGCACCCACAGAAAACCTGCTATGTTATGGCTGACCAAAAGTGCCGAACCAGGTGAAGCCCATTTGTAAAAATGAGCACGTTTACAATCCTAATAAGGATAAAAGAAACAGAGGTGCAAGAACAATCAGTGGATCTTTGGGATGGGGGTCATCTCCACTGGACTAAGCAGGAGGATAAACACTTAAACAAGGAAGAAAAATGACTATGAATCTCCTGTCTTTAGGCTAAACAGAAGGAAAATGAAAGCAGGGAGGACCTCAGAAAGACAAAGGACAAGTCTCTCGGACAGGCTTTGGAATAAGTAGCAGATATGTCTATTGTAAGAAGGTTATGGGGACATGCTAAGGATTTAAAAAATGATCCATATTCAAATAAGAAAAGTATGACACTAAGACACAATATCTATTAATGCAGTTTGACACCACTTAAACTGTCATTGCTCAATGCTGTGGAATCGTGGATCTTTTGTCTTAGAATTATAGGATAATAGAGTTGGAAGAGACTACATGAGACCAACTACCTGCCATGCAAGAAAAGCACAATCAAAGCACCCCCAACAGATGGCCATCCAGCCTCTGTTTAAAAGCTTTCAAGGAAGGAGCCCGGAAGTTCTTCCTAATGTTCAGGTGGAATATCCTTTCCTGTAATTTGAACCCATTGCTCCAAGTTCAGGGCATCAGAAAACAAGCATGCTACCTCTTCCTTATGGCATCCTTTCACATATTTATACATGGATAAATATATGTCTCCTTTCAACCTTCTCTTCTTCAGGCTAAACATACCCAGTTCTTTAAGATGCTCCTCATAGGACATGGTCTCCAGAACTTTGATCGTTTTAGTCGCCCTTCTCTGGACACTTTCCAGCTTGTCAATATTGCTCTTGTATTGTGGTGCCCAGAACTGGACACAGTATTCCAGGTGAGAGCTGACCAAAGCAGAATAGGGGGCACCACGACTTCCCTCGATCTAAACAATTCTATAAGATTTTTTAGTCTTCTCTAACAAATGTACTGCATCATGATTCCATAGCAGTGCAGTGTTAAAGTCGTGTCAGACCGAATGAATTCTACAATGAATAGGCACTCTATGACGTTTCCAATGTAGCATTGTTCTGCCTTCCCAGCAAGCATCCAATCGAAGTAAGATTGTGGATATTGCCAGTTGTCTTCTGACTTTGAGGTTAGAAAAATTGCACAGTAGGCTCAAATTTCACACATGAAAAACTTGAGGTGATGAAAATTGATATTGCTTTCAGGATAGAAATCTTATCCCACCACCGTTTTGTCCTTTTAAGGAAGACACTGTTGTAAACTTTGAAAAAAATAAAAAAGCAAAAATTAGCTCATTACTTAGGCAAAATTTACTTTGGAAAATTGTAATTGTTAATCTTCTTACCCATCCTCATAGTTCAAATACATTTATTCTCATGTCCTCAGAAAAAGTTGTTGCTAATAGCTGCTGTTGTGCTGGTTTCAACTTATGATGACCCTTTGAATGAGCGACCTCTAAGAGTCTTGTTTGGGTCTTGCAAACACAGGGCTTCAGTTTCCATGTCCAAATCAATCTGCCTGCAATGTGGTTTTCTTCTTTTCCTACTGCCTTCCATTTCTTCCAGCATTAATGTCTTTTCCAATGAGTCATGTTGTCCCATGTCCAAAATATAATTATTTTGGCTTCTAGTTTGATTCAGGTTTGATTTTCTTCTAGGACTCAATTATTTTTCTTTTAGGCAGTTCGTAATGTCTAGAACAGGGCTGTCCAACTGCCGGCCCTGCAGGTGTTTTGGACTTGAAATCCTAACAGCTGGTAAACTGGCTAGGATTTCTGGGAGTTGAAGTCCAAAACACCTGCAGGGCCAGCAGTTGGACAGCCCTGGTCTAGAACTATACAAATGACTGGTTTCCAAATCAAATGAGCATCTTATTCTTAATTCGGGGCAACTTGATTTATGGAATTCAGTATGAATGGCAACAGACTTGGAAAAAAAGGATTATAGAATCATAGTTGGAAGAGACCTCATGGGCCAACCAGTCCAATCCCCTGCCAAGAAGCAGGAAATTGCATTCAAAGCACCCCTAACAGATGGCCATCCAGCCTCTGTTTAAAAGCCTTCAAAGAAGGAGCCTCCACCACACTCTGGGGCAGAGAGTTCCACTTCCGAACAGCTCTCACAGTCAGGAAATTCTTTCTAATGTTCAGATGGAATCTCCTTTCTTGTAGTTTGAAACCATTGTTCCACGTCCTAGTCTCCAGGGCAGCAGAAAACAAGCTTGCTCCCTCCTCCTTATGACTTCCTCTCACATATTTATACATGGCCCTCATGTCTCCTCTCAGCCTTCTCTTCTTCAGGCTAAACATGCCCAGCTCTTTAAGCTGCTCCTCATAGGGCTTGTTCTCCAGACACTTGATCATTTTAGTTGCCCTCCTCTGGACACATCAGGATTTTGGTTCGGGGGGGGCTGAGTTTGATTCGGGGGGGCTGAGACTGGGTGGAAGAGGGTCTACCCTAGCAAACCTTTTGTATTGTTATCCCAATAACCCCATTAATGTGGGATATAATGAGCATGGTGATCAGATCATGATATGAATAAACATAACAGTTCAAATAATGTACCAGTAAGGCCTTTTCACGGACCACCCTGAGAATTTCGGGGGGGGGGCTGAAGCCCCCTAAGCCCCTCCCTGGCTACATGCCTGTCTGGACACATTCCAGCTTATCAACATCTCCCTTCAACTGTAGTGCCCAGAATAGGACATAGTATTCCAGGTGTGGTGTAACCAAGGCAGAATAGAAGAGAAGCATGACATCCCTGGACACTATACTCCTACTGATGCAGGCCAAAATCCCATTGGCTTTTTTTGCCGCCGCATCACATTGTTGGCTCATGTTTAACTTGTTGTCTACGAGGACACCAAGATCTTTTTCACACATACTGCTCTCAAACCATGCGTCCCCCCTCTCTGTTCCTTTGCCTTTCATTTTTTCTGCCTAAGTGGAGTATCTTGTATTTGTCACTGTTGAACTTCATTTTGTTAGTTTTGCCCATCTCTCTAATCTGTTAAGATCATTTTGAATTCTGCTCCTGTCTTCTGGAGTATTGGCTATTCCTCCCAATTTGGTGTCGTCTGCAAACTTGATGTTCATGCCTTCTAACCCTTCATTAAGTCGTTAATAAAGATGTTGAACAGGACCGGGCCCAGGACGGAACCCTGCGGCACTCCGCTCATCACTTCTTTCCAGGATGAAGAGGAAGCATTGGTGAGCACCCTCTGGGTTTGTCCGCTTAACCAATTACAGATCCACCTAACTGTAGTTTTGCGTAGCCCACATTTGACTAGTTTTTTTGCCAGAAAGTTAAGGGGGACCTTGTTGAAGGCCTTATTGAAGTCCAGATATGCTACATCCACGGCATTCCCTGCATCTACTCAGCTTGTAACTCTATAGAAAAAATAGATCAGTCTGGCATGACTTATTTTTGATAAATCCGTGTTGACTATTAGTGATGACCACATTTGTTTCTAAGTGTTTACAGACCACTTCCTTAACAATCTTTTCCAGAATCTTGCCTGGTATCGACGTGAGGCTGACTGTTTGGGTCGTCCTTTTTTCCCTTCTTGAATATTGAGACATTTGCCCTCCTCAAATCTGCTGGGTCTTCTCCGGTTCTCATAGAACTCTCAAAAATGATTGCCAATGGTTCTGAGAAGACTTCCCCTAGTTCTTTCAATACTCTTGGGTGTAGTTGATCTGGCCCTGGGGACTTGAACTTGTTTAGAGCAGCCAGGTATTCCTGGATGACTTGTTTCTCAATTTGGGGTTGGATGTCTTCTAATCCCTCATCCACTCTGTCTTGCTGAGGTTGAAGATAACTTTCTTTTTGTGAGAAGACTGAGGCAAAGAAGGCATTAAGTAGTTCTGCCTTTTCCCTATCCCCTGTCACCATTGCCTCATCTTCTCCTTGAAGAGGCCCTATCGCCTCCTTGTTCTTTCTTTTTCTACTGACATAAGAAAATAAGCCCTTTTATTGTTTTTAATGTCCCTGGCAAGCCTGAGCTCATTTTGATCTTTAGCCTTATGAACCTTTTCCCTACAGGAGTTGGCTATTTGTTTGAATTCTTCTTTGGTGATTTCTCCCTTTTTCCACTTCATCTGCATGTCTCTTTTGAGTCTTAGAAAAACAAATCTGTTTTGCTTTATAAAATCAACTGCCACTAAAAGCCAAAATACAACTGAACATATCTAAGCCACATCTGGGCAGCAGCTGGAAAAATGACTTTTTGGGTTACAACCCCCAGAACCAGCACAACCTCTTTTGTATGCTCTTCTCTCAATCCCTTCTAGAACATTTTGCTCAATATAATGATAGGAAATAACCATAGTATCGCCTTCCATTTTGTTGAGATTTTGTAATAATTAGAGAAACAGAAAGAATTATTTAACCTGACAAAATGAAAGCTACAATATGTGCATCTATGACATACGTTGCGTGAATGAAATGACATAATATTACAATGAATGTGACTGTCTTGATTTGCATGAGTAGGCTAAACATATGTCTTTTCCTGACATGCCTTATAAGCAATTGGCTTTTATGGACCTAGTAGTCAGGAATTTCTCTCCATCTTTTGGTGTGTGGCACTCATCTGAATGGGGAAGGGAAGAAACACTTTAATAAGATATCTATGTATAGATTTATGGTTTTGAATACATTTATGGAAGACATTCAAAACAGATATTCCCTTGTGTTTCTCTGAGTTTGAAGAAGTGTTAGTTGAATAAGGTCACCCAGTGGGTTTGCATGGTTGAATAGGGATTCAAACCCTGGACTCCTGGGGTGCATCTACACTACAGAATTAATGCAGTTTGACATCACATTAACTATTATGCTACTATAGAATCCTGGAATTTGTAGTATAGTGAATGATTAGCAGTCTGTAGCCAAGGGCTTATAATACTAGCTGTTTATTTATTTATTTATTTGCCATATTTATATACTGCCTTTCTCAGCCCAAAGGTGACTCAAGGTGGTTCCTTAATGGGATTGAGCTCTGATAATCCAACTGATGTCAAACCATATTAATTCTACAGGATAACTGCACCACTAGTCTAACACTCAAAAGACTACATCAGGCTGATGTATGATTGTAATAAATAAATAAATAAATAAATAAATAAATAATAAAACTTTATTTATATTCCACCCTATCTCCCCCGAGGGACTCAGGGTGGATTCCAACATACAACGGCAAACAGTCAATGCCTCCATAGAACAATAATAATCCCAGAAAAACCCACATATGAAAACATTAGAACCAACAACAATAAATTAAGCCAAATGTAATCAAACAAAAAATGTATAATGATATAAAATCTGAACATAAAACATCCACATTGATTTACACAAGCCAACTATTGTTCCCAAAGTTGTGTGGGTTGGTTGTGTGGCCAGTGATGGTAACTGGGCTAACATGAACTAGAAGAGCCCGGATACGAAATAGTTCTCAACCAGAGGTCTGGTAGTGATCTCTCATTATCTAATCCTTCCCCTCTCTGTATGCTAGTGAGCAAAAGTCTTCAGTTGTTTTTTGAAGGAGAGGAGGGAGGGGGACAGCTTTATTTCTTTAGGGAGGGAATTCCAGAGGAGGGACAAACATGGAGAAGGCCCTCTCTCTCATTCCCACCAACCATACTTGCAATGGGGGTGGGACCGAGAGCAGGGCCTCCGCTGCTGACCACAGTGCCCAACCTAGTTTATAAGAGGAGATGCAATCAGTCAAGTAACCTGAACCGTTTAGGGCTTTAAAGGTAATACCCAGCATTTATTTAGCCCAGAAGCAGACCGGAAGCCAGTAGAGCTGCTGTAACACAGGAGTGGATCTCTCCCTGTATGGGGCTCTAGTTAATACGTAATCTGGCTGCTTGCAACTTCTGATATCTTCAAAGGCAGCCCCACATAGAGAGTGTTGCAGTAGCCTAAGCAGGATGTAACTAAGGTGTGGACTGCCATGGCCAGATCTGGTTTCTCAAAGTATGAGCACAGCTGGCACACAAGTTTTAATTGTGTGAAGGCGCTCATGGCCACCTTCGACACCTGGAGTTCCAGGGTCAGCGATGAGTCCAGGATCACTCCCAGATTGTGGACCTGTGTTTTCAGGGGGAGTGTGACCCCATCCAATACAAGCTGTAATCCCACACCCTGATCCACCTTCCGACTGACTAGGAATACCTCTGTCTTGTCTGGATATAATTTCAATTTATTAAGCCTCATCCAGTCCATCACTAATGACAGGCACTGGTTTAGGGACAGACCGGCATCCTTGGCATTAGGTGGAAAGGAAACAAAGAAACACTGGGAAAGCTACCAAAACAAAACCTCCAAACAACGTTTGGATGTATGAGACAACAAACTACAAACTGTGAAGCTTATATATAGGTATTATGTAACACTCAAATATATAAAGAAAATGTGTCCTCAGAGTGTTAAATTTCACAATATATTTTAACCACGGTCCGCATAATACATGGACAAATAATCAGCGTTAAAATTAGTATAGGATCCACATTCCGAAGTAAATATGTCCAAACATATACACAAACCCTAAGTAAGTCTATTAGTTAGGCTAAGATGCGGTGAATCTATGTCAAAATTGCCTTACGGTAGGTAGTCCCACATCATCTGTAGAGTTTACAAAAATCCAGATTGTAAAATGCATCCACAGTAACTGACAGCGTTACCAAGCGCCGAAGATCCCAGCCAAGAATGAAGCAAACAGTAGTCCGTATAATGGTTGCTCCATGCTGAGGTTTGCGGAAGTGGTGGATACAAATAGATGTCTGCAGAGAATTGAAGCCAAAATGTATTATGCGGACCATGGTTAAAATATATTGTGAAATTTAACACTCTGAGGACACATTTTCTTTATATATTTGAGTGTTACATAATACCTATATATAAACTTCACAGTTTGTAGTTTGGTGTCTCATACACCCAAAAGTTGTTTGGAGATTACGGGGAAAGGAGTAATGGAGTTAGGTGTCACCTGCATAAATTTGACACCAAATTCCAAAACTCCAGATGATATCTCCCAGCAGTTTCATGTAAATGTTAAACATACAATTGAATTTGTGTAGAGTCAATAAAACGTTTACAACAGTAAATGTATGCTTAAAGTACATTTTTAAAACCTCATTTTTTATTTTTTAAAAATGATTCTAAAATGAGAATAAAACACCACTAGAAACAACCAGAGCTTTTTAAAATTAAGATTCATTTAAATTTTGGTACAGACCAAACTGAAAGGACTGGAAGCAACCAGGAAAAGAATAGCAGGGTCTGGCCTTTCAGATGTTTTCAACTGTTGTCAGATCTAACTAGTATCTAGGAAGAGAGCTGAAGACCACAAAAATCTATAGGACTGCCAGTTCCTTGATTTTTCTCGAAAGCTTTGTTTCTGACATTTGCTTTTTGATCAGTGTTTTTGATGCTGATTTGTTCTCATTAGCTATGCTGGCTAGGGGTGATGTAAGTTGTAGTTCCACAACATCAACTAAACATCCATACAATTCTTATTCCTCATCTAATTACTTCCAAGAAATAATAACTATATACATGCCAAACCTCGCTTCTGTTTAGTCTCTCTCATCCTCATAATCCTACATAGTACTGCACTTAACATTATCTTATTTCAATGACATTCCTCTTCTTCCTCTGCAATATCTTGAACACATACAGACACACGCATTTATACTTAATACATTACGCAGGCAAGCAGGGCAAGGGAGATCCCTGTTGAGAAAACAGGTTGAGGACATAACCATGGCAACAACAACAGTACCAGCAAAGGGCACCACAGCTGCACATGAATTTCATTGTAAGGAAAGCTACAGGAGCGGAGAAGGGAGCTGTCTTCGGGAGCCTAGTCCTTCAGATGATGGAGTGGGGGAATGCTTTCTGATCAGGCAGGTGGCCCAGGTCTTGCTCAAGTGTTTTATTTTGCATCTGAAAAATCCATTTCCTCCTAATATTTACTAGGGAATACTTTCAGTCTAGTGGCACAACGTGAAGGTGAAAACTTAATTTTTTTTAAAAAAAGGAATAATAACGTTTATGGACTTCTTATGTGCAGAGCCAGGAGTCAGGAAAAAAAGAGGAGCACAAAGATTGGCATAATGCAAGGAAAGAGAAAAGCGGCAGACCTGTTTATGGTCCTGTTCAAACTAAACCAATGACAATGGCTGTTGCAATCAATTTCTTATCTATACAGTACTTGGTGTTGTATGTTGTTGTTTCTCATGTCTGGAGACCTGAAGGCGAACCCATCATGGGGTTTTCTTGGCATGTTTTGTCCATAGGGGAGTAGCCTCTGCCTTCTTCTGAAGCTAAGAGATAGTACCATGTCCAAGGTCACCCAGGGAGTTTCCATTCAAAACCTGGTCTCCAAAGTCATTGTCCAACATTCAAACCATAGATTTTTTTTCTCATATAAAATGAGGAGAAATATTAAACCAGTACCCAGCAAGAAGAATCTGCTGTGGTTCTTTTGGATAGTTTCCTGAATTACTGGACTGCTCCCTCTGACTGCCTTTATATGCATGTGCGGATCTATGGTAGGCATGGGCAAACTTTGGCCCTCCTGGTGTTTTGGACGTCAACTCCCACAATTTTTAATAGCTGGTAAGCTGGCTAGGATTTTTGGGATTTGAAGTCCAAAACACCTGGAGAGCTGAAGTTTGCCCATGCCTGGTCTATGGGCTTTACTATTATTCCATTTCAGTGTTTGCTTAGATGAAAGCTTTCCAAACATTTCATATTGGTGACACACTATTTGGATATGCATCATTTCGTGACACAGTAATTCAGTTTTACTAGCAAACTGAAGGTTAAACCAACCCCTTATAAAAGATATGGATACATAAATAAACTGTAATAATGAAATGAGACAATGTATCGTATATAAACCTTTAGTTTATATTTTTAAAATTTGTAAGTTAATAACACACATTTCCAAGATTTTTGTTATTTCTTGTTACGTTTATGCAACACACCTACATACTGCAGCCGTCACACTAATGTGTCCAGACACAGTTTGGAAAGCTCTGCTGAGACAGTAGATCCATATTGTGTTGATATCACACCTCTCTTCAGTAGTGCAATTGTGCTGATTTGTCATTATGTGGTCTAGCAATCATACTTTTGTACATCCTCAAAGTTTTAGCCTCCTGTGCTACTGTAGTTTCTGTTGTTGTTATCTCAATTGCACAATTTCAGCATTGAAAGCAAACAACAAAAAAGCAAAGATATGTATGAAATAAAAGTAAAACAGTGAAAGAGAGTAGCAAAAGAGAGGGATAAGATGGAACATGAGAATCCTAACCCCTGAGATCATATTAGCTTGCCAGCATAGAAGCAAAAGGAATCCATCACACCAAGGTAGATAATGGGAACACTGTAGTATAGGGTGCTATTGATGAGAGAATCGTGGTGGGAAGGTAAACTGGTCACAGGATGCTCATGGCATTGTGTGATACAGACAATCACCAAAGGTACGGATCCGGGCTCCTTCCACACAGCTGTATAAAATCCACATTGAACTGTATTATATGGCAGTGTGGATTCAGATAATCCAGTTCAAAGATGATATTGTGGATTATCTGCTTTGATATTCTGGGTTATATGGCTGTGTGGAAGGGGCTCCAGTTGCAATGCCTGTTTCTTCCAGCTGCAATGCTTGACTTCTGTGTTAAAGTCCTCTCTCCATACTTCTGCTCTGGTAGCAATACAACAAGTATTCAAAAGTTTTTATGTCTTAAAAAAAATAGTTTAGCAAAATTATCTTTCTTTGTCAGATATTGAAATAACTCAGGTAGCCCATTTTAAAGACATAAGTAATTGGGTAATTTTCATTATCTTCCAAATTTGCTTTGCCATTTCACTATTCTCATAGTTCTGACCAAATATTCTGGCAAATGTAATGCTTAATGGCAAAATAAAACATCTTCATAGGCAAAGAAGTTTTACACATGATTGGCCAGAGCAATTGATTAATAACTTTTACAGCTAGTTATGAAAATGAGATTACAATACTTGTAAAATTAACACTGCATTTCTAATTCTCCTGCCCGTGGACAATTTGCACAACAAGCAATTCAGCCGTTCATAATTAACTAGCACATTTCAGTTTCCAGTTTAATTTTCAGTGGTGCATCTTTCTGATTCATTCATTAAAGCTGTACCATTAAATCAAGCAATGAGGTTTTGTTTATTTGTATTATTCTCTCCTCCTCCTCTCCCACTTTAATGGTTTAGTAAATTTTATGAAATGAATTTGCTACTGCTGCTTCTAACACAAAGCAGGGTCACCACTGCTTTTTACAACATTTTGACTTAATCCTATGTGATTAGTACTTCAATCTGGTGCTCTTTAAAGCACATGTTGGTTATGGAATGGAGAAAATTGCAATCTGATGCATCTGGAAGGTATCAGATTTGGGAAAGTTCTTCCAGAGAGATACATAATATGAGTCAAGAGCCAAAGCAATCCTAGTAATGTCAGGGAAAAAGTTTGCTGGTTTAATTGTGATGGAGTTCTGGTAGCACAACAGACTCTATATACAGATTCTTGCACAACCAATTGTGGAATGACCAATTACATAAAACTCTACTCTTGTGCCAAGTCTTTAAATGCATAATGGCCCTGGCTTGAACACAAGTAATATTGTTGGTTACATCACACAGTGCCTTATAAATTAATGTGATGAATTCATAAAAGTTTAGCTGTATCACATCACGTCAATAAACCAGTATGGTTTCCTGACATGATGTGATACAGCTAACCTTTTATGAATTCATCACAATTTGACTGCTGAACTAGGACTCTAGTAAATTAGGATTTGAAACACTGGTCAGCCACAAAAGCCCACAAGATGATCTTGGGCTAGTCACAATTCTTAGTCTAAATCAGTGTTTCCCAACCTTTTTTGAGCACACTTTTTACATTTACAAAATCCTGGGGCATACTACCAACCAAAATGACACAAAATGATACTCTAACACAGTAATACATATAGTCAATATGTTTATAAATGTATTTATTCACTCAGTGTGAAACCTGGGCCTGTTTCGATGAACACAACATAGATATCCTGGCAGGAATGGCAGAAAGACACAAACTTCCCACACAAAACTCCCATAACCAAGAGAAAATACTATAAGAGTTTGGTGGGCATTGACCTTGGGTTTTGGAGTTGTAGTTCACCTACACCCAGAGAGTACTGTGGACTCAAACAATGTTGTTATGTTGTTGTTTGTTTTCTATCCAGAATCACAATGTTGGAAGGAGGCTCACCACTTTAAGGTCCCTAAAAGAGCCATGGGAAAACTTCGGCCCTCTGGGTGCTTTGGATTTCAACTCCCACCACTCCTAACAGCCTGAGGCCCTTTCCTGCTTAAGTAGCTGAGGTGGGGGGGGGGAGGAAAAGGGCCCGAGGCTGCTAAGAATGGTGGGAGTTGGAGTCCAAAACACCAGGAAGGTCAAAGTTTGCCCATGCCAGCTTTTGACAGAGACATCTTCATCGCCCTTCCCCTTCATGCCCTTTCTTCCCCCTCCTGCTGAACACTTACTTTTTCTTCTCCACTCAGGCTACCTTCTTCAGGAGGGGAGGAAGACATGAACCGTGCGGGCGCTACTGCGCAGACTCGACCCACGTCTTCCTCCTCCCCCCTCCCCTCCTGAACACGCTCACGCTGCCCCCTCGGATCAAAATGGTGGCAGCGTGAGCAAAGCGAGGCAAAGAGAGCAGAGCAAGGCTGGGAAGAAGGGAGCCCGAGTGGAGAAAAAAAAGTATTCAGCAGGAGGGGGAAGAAAGGGAATTGGAAGTTCCAATTTCCCACGGCATACATGATGATCGCTCATGGCACACTAGTGTGCCACGGCACACCGGTTGGGAAACACTGGTCTAAATGAAGGCAATGACAAATCCCTTTAAATAAATCATGCCCCGAAATTCTGTGATACAGTCTTAGGGCTGCCATCAGTCCAAAAAGTTGAAAGTAGGAGGGGTAGTTAATACCTCAGAATCAGAATTCTAATAGATTAGAGAGACATGTCAAAACTAGCAAATTGAATTTCTTTTCTTTTCTTTTTTTATAATAAAAAGGTTTTTATTAAAGATACAAAACAAAAGTACATTTAAAACATTCACTTCAGATAACAAACAAAAGAAAGTGCCAAGGCACTTCACAATGCAACACACTCTGCTAAAGAGAAGAGTTCGAAAGGCAAAGGTGGGGGGAAAGCGAGAAAGAGGTGGGGGGAACAGAGGTAGAGGGGTACACGGGAAGACAGGTGGGTTGAACATTCACCCGTCCCTGAGAGAAAAGCGAGAAAGAGCTTTGAGAGATTAAAAGAAAGAAGAAAAGAAATGTTGACTTCACATCTCAACTCAAATTTTGGCTTTAACTCTGACATTTGGGCACATAAATCCTTGAGGGGTGTGGTCACTTTACAGACCTTTCAAGCTTATATTTTCTCTTTCTTTGATAAATTTGACAAAAGGCGCCCATGTTTGTTCATATAAGTTGTTAGGGTTATTACGAAGCAATTGGGTGAGCTTGTCCATTTCTGCAATCTCCATTGCCTTTAGGATCCAGTCTCCTTCTTTTGGAGTGTCCTTTAATTTCCAGAGCCTGGCATAAGTGATCCTGGCTGCAATAATGAGATAAGTGAGGAGTCTATCAATTGCTTTATTTTTCAATTGTCCCGTGATATTTAAGAGGTAGAGTTCTGGTTTTTCCCCCCAGTTTTTTTGGAGGATTTTCTTTATGTTGGAGTGGATCATATTCCAAAAGGTGGTGGCAGCTTTAGCAAATTGAATTTCAACAGGGAGAAATGTACGTCTACACTTGGGCAGAAAAAAATGGAATGCACATATATAGAATGAGTGACACCCGGCTTGAAAACAGTACATGTGAAGGGTATTGAGTGGTCTTAGTAAGCCACAAGCTGAATATGACTCAACAATGTGATTTGGTAGCTAAAAAAGCTGCTGTGATCTAGATGGCAGTAATAGGGGTGCATCCACAATGTAGACTATAATTGCATTCGTTCAATTGTATGGGATCATGCCAGTTGTAGTTTGGTGAAGCACCAGCAATCTTTGGCAAAGAAGGCTAAAGACTATGGACAACTACCAACTCATATGATGTCACAACATTGAGACACAACAGTTAAAGTGTTGTCAAATTGCATTAATTCTACCCTAGGATTTTCGTGAGGCCCTGAAAAGTGTATCTGAAGAAGTGAGTTCACCAAAGCTTGAGCCTGGTTAGGCTTTAAGGCAGAGCTTTCCAAATTGTATGTCATGACATGTTAATGTGTCAGCTTCAGTGTGTAGGTGTGTTGTGTGAACATAACAAGAAACCTCTAAGCCTAAGGCCTCTTCTACATAACTGAATAAAATCCCATATTTTCTGCTTTGGACTGGAATATATGGCAACGTGGACTCAGATATTCCAGTTCAAAGCAGATATGATGAGATTTTCTACCTTGATATTCTAGGCTATATGGCTGTGTGGAAGGGCCCCAAGTCTACATGAAATAAGCAACACAGCTGAAGTGTAGAAGTTTAAAAATGCTTGATGATATGTATCTAGATGTGATATCAAAGGGAATCCTGTGTGATGAGGGTGAGTAAATTCTCCATCTTCTTTAAACACCACACAAAGGTGATTCAACCTCTATCAGTGGTTCTCAACCTGTAGGTTTTGGCCTACAACTCCCAGAAATCCCATCCAGTTTAGCTATTAGGATTTCTGGGAGTTGAAGGTCAAAATAACTGGTGACCCACAGGATGAGAACCACTGGACTGTAGATTGAGGGAAGTCATGGTGCCTCTCTGTCAGGGATCGATGCCCACGGCCATCAACAAGGCCGATGGGATCCGGATCCCGACCAGCACCCTAGCCATAACAATCCCCAGCTGGCCGGCTGGGAGCAGAGAGGAAGGGCCGCTTCCATGGGAACACACCTCCCTGTGGGACTGGGGTAAAGGGATGGTTCCCAGGGTAGGGGTATAAAAGGGCTGGGGTGGTTGGGGACAGTACTTTTTGGCTTCAACTGTTATGTTCCTGAATAAAGATATTGGATTAACCGGAAGGAGTCCGCGTGGTTCATCTTTCGGCGTTCGGCTGGCCTGACAGAAGCCAAAAAGTCATCGAGTTTTCCTGGTCATCCAGAGAGACTCAACATGCAGGAGGAAGCTGCTGGCGGAGCAGGCATTGGGGCAGAGGCGCCAATACCACTTTGGAACCTCACGCCGGAGGAGACCAGGATGACGGAGGCCTGGAGCAAGCGTGAGGTCCCATTCGGGGCAGGGGCGGTTGCCACCGCTTCCCGAGGAGAGTAGAGTCCGAGAGCGACTTCTCCAACGTAGGGGGTCGAGCTGAAAGGCCGAGCGGGGAGCCTGGAGACCACTGTGTATTCCCTTTCCCAGGCAATGGATAAGAGGGACCAAGCGTTGTTAAGAGGACAACGATCCCGGTCGGCATGGAGTGCTCCGGGTGTGGGAGATTTTACCTATTATACGTGGATGGAGGATGGA
Organism: Anolis apletophallus; assembly: GCA_030556195.1. NCBI lineage: Eukaryota > Metazoa > Chordata > Lepidosauria > Squamata > Anolidae > Anolis > Anolis apletophallus. The sequence goes on along the minus strand of JARBWK010000006.1, from coordinate 52,953,554 downwards.
AGGCAGGCCTCCACCACGCATGCCGCGAGGCGGCCCAGCCTCTCAACCATTGCAGAGGATGAGGGGGGTCTGGATACCCGGGCGACCAGGCCGAAGAGGGCTTTTGTTGTGGGCTTCGGGATGGAGACTTTGCGCGAAGAGGAGAGCTTCGGCAGCACAAGATCCCAGGGCCTGGGGTGCGCCTCTCCTTCAGCCCTGCAGGAGGGGTGGGGGCCAGACGGGGTGCCGCCCGCCCGGACTGGGATGCTCCGGGAGGAATGGGAGAGTTATGGCAGGGGCCTCCTGCCTCTGTGCCTCCAGGCTTGGCGTGGCCCCCTCCCAGGCGGGAGGAGTTCCGGGCGGAATTCGGAGGAGAGGCCCACAAAGTGGCGTTCTTCACCACCATTGCCCGTAACCACATGGAAGACCACGGGCACACCTACTTGAGCGAGAGGGGCCGCGTCCGGGCCATCGGGGCCACCTTCCGTGGCCGGGCAGCCGATTGGTTCGTGCAGTGTCACGATCGGCGCGACCCTTGTCTGCAGAGCGTGGGGATGTTCCTGTGCGCAGTGGAGGAACGCTTCCGGGATCCGCTGACGCAGGTCAAGGCCAAAGAGGCGCTCTGGGCGCTCTGCCAGGGGACTCGCTCGGCCACTGAATATACCGAGGAGTTCATGGCGTTATCCGGCAGAGTGATGGAATGGTCACAGGCCACCCTGCTAGAGCTCTACAGGATGGCCTACGCCGCGACATCTTGGAATGGAGCCTGCATCGAGACGACCTGGGGACGCTCGACGGCTGGAAGCAGTGGGCGGGGAGAGTGGAGGCCACCATCGCCCAGGTGCAGCGGAGAAAGGTGCCACCCGTGGCCTCTGCTAAGGCACGCGCTGAGCCCAGGCGACTCCCAGGTTCGTCGGAGGAGAGATCGAGGCTGGCCAAGACTTTCCCCAGAGACAAGATGGGTGCCTGCTTCATGTGCGGGAAGACAGGGCATCGGGCGGCGGTTTGCGGCCAGCGTAAAGGCATGGAGGGACGGTGACCTGTTGTGGCATCCGGACGGATGGCGGAGATCCTAGAGACAGTGCCAGAGGGGGTGAGTTCTAAGCCCCGCAAGAACATTTACTGCCCGATTGAACTTTGGAAGGAAGGGGGCTATTCTACATACCGGGCGTTTGTGGACAGTGGGTGCTCCAAGAACATTGTTTTCCCCAAATTGGCGGAGCACTTAGAGTGTAAAGTGCAAACCCTACCCGTACCCATAGAGTTTGCTCAGCTTGACGGGTCACTGGGCAAAGCCTACCCGGCCCGGGGAATGTTGTGCCTGTTCCCGGATTGCCAGCGGAGTACCAAGATTACTCCGATGTCTTCAGCCCCGAGGGGGCTAGCCACATGCCGCCCCAAAGAAATGTAGAGTGCCAAGTGGTAATCCGGGAGGGAGAGGCGTTACCCAAGCCTAAGATATATCCACTCTCCCCAGCCGAGAAAGAGGTTCTGAGAGAACAGATCGATGGATATATGGCAAAGGGGTTTATAGAGGTGTCCGACTCCCTGATAGCGGCCCCAATAGTTTTCCAGAGAAAGAAGGATGGGGCCCTGCGGCTCTGCATAGATTACGCGGTTAGCACCACCAACTGCTACCCCTTGCCACTCATCAAGGACCTCATTGGCCAGTTGGGAGGGGGTCAATACTTCACTAAATTGGATTTGATAGACGCTTTCCATATGGTCTGGGTCAAGCCCAGTGACTGCTGGAAGACGGCCTTCGCATGTCCCCTGGGGCTCTATCAATGGACCGTCATGCCTTTCGGCCTGTCCGGAGCCACGGGGATTTTCATGCAACTGATAAATGAAGTATTGCATCCCCTCCTCTATAAAGGTGTCTACGTATATTTGGACGACATTGTCGTGGTGTCACGGACCAGTGACCAGCATGTGAGGCTGGCAAGGGAGGTTCTGGAGCGGCTACGACAAGCCAGATTATACGCTAAGCTCACCAAGTGCGAGTTTAACAGGGGGCAAATTGATTTCCTGGGCTACAGATCCGGATCCCAACCAGCACCCTAGCCATAACAATCCCCAGCTGGCCGGCTGGGAGCAGAGAGATAGGGTCGCTCCCATGGGATCTACACCTCCCTGTGGGACTGGGGTAAAGGGATGGTTCCCAGGGTAGGGGTATAAAAGGGCTGGGGTGGTTGGGGACAGTACTTTTTGGCTTCAACTGTTATGTTCCTGAATAAAGATATTGGATTAACCGGAAGGAGTCCGCGTGGTTCATCTTCGGCGTTCGGCTGGTCTGACAGAAGCCAAAAAGTCATCGAGTTTTCCTGGTCATCCGGAGAGACTCAACATGCAGGAGGAAGCTGCTGGCGGAGCAGGCATTGGGGCAGAGGCGCCAATACCACTTTGGAACCTCACGCCGGAGGAGACCAGGATGACGGAGGCCTGGAGCAAGCGTGAGGTCCCATTCGGGGCAGGGGCGGTTGCCACCGCTTCCCGAGGAGAGGAGAGTCCGAGAGCGACTTCTCCAACGTAGGGGGTCGAGCTGGAAGGCCGAGTGGGGAGCCTGGAGACCACTGTGTATTCCCTTTCCCAGGCAATGGATAAGAGGACCAAGCGTTGTTAAGAGGACAACGATCCCGGTCGGCATGGAGTGCTCCGGGTGTGGGAGATTTTACCTATTATACGTGGATGGAGGATGGAAGGCAGGCCTCCACCACGCATGCCGCGAGGCGGCCCAGCCTCTCAACCATTGCAGAGGATGAGGGGGGTCTGGATACCCGGGCGACCGGGTATGTTCAACTGTTATGTTCCTGAATAAAGATATTGGATTAACCGGAAGGAGTCTGCATGGTTCATCTTCGGCGTTCGGCTGGCCTGACACCTCTCTATTCAGCTTTAGTTGGACTTCACCTGGATTTTTGTTCACCACAGTTTACAAGAGATATCGACAAAGCTGGAAGGTGTCCAGCGGAGAACAACTAAAATTATGAAAGGTTTGGAGACCATGCTCTATGAGGAGTGTCTTAAAGAGTTGGAGATGTTTAGCCTTCAGAAGAGGTTTGGAGGAGACATGATAGCCATGTAAAAACATATGAAAGTCTGTCATATGGAAGAGAGAGAAGGCTTGTTTCCTGCTGCCCTTGACACTAGGACTTGGAGAAGTGGGTTCAAATTACAAGAAAGGAGATTCCACCTGAACATTAGGAAGAACTTCCTGACTGTATGGGATGTTCAACAGTGGAACGCTCTGCCTCAGTGTGGTGGAAGCTTCTTCCTTGGAAACTTTTAAACTGAGGCTGGATGGCCATCTGCCAGGGGTGATTTGTTTGTGCCTTTTCTGCATGGCAGGTGGCTGGACTAGGTAGCCCATGTGGTCTCTTCCAACTCTATGATTCTATGATAATACCTCTCCATTGGCGCCCCCTTGTCGTAGGGGAGAGGCTTGCGTACCTTAATGAAGTTGTGAGCTATGCTGGTGGTGGCATAATAGTAACTGGCAGGGCCTCCCATGCCAGACAGGTCACAACCGAAGGGTCTGACAAAGAGCGTCAACGGGCAGGAAGAGCTCTCTAGCCTTTTGGCAACCATCCTAAGAGAAGGAAAACTCTTAGGTTCAAACCCGGGCAGGTGGTGCTCGTCTAACCCTGTAAGGTCAACCATCTAAGACAGGGGTGGGCAATTACCGGCCCTCCAGGTGTTTTGGACTTCAACTCCCAGAAATCCTAGCCAGTTTACCAGCTGTTAGGATTTCTGGGAGTTGAAGTCCAAAACACCTGGAGGGTCAGTAAAGCCTGTAAGACCGCTCTGTTCAAGCAGGCTTTCCAGTCCTAATACACAGGTTAAATTGTATTTTATTGTAACTGTTTTTATTGCTTTTATTGTATTGCTTTGTTCTGAGTGTAAACTGCCTCGAGCCAATTGGGAGTGGCGGTTGATAAATCTAATAAATAAATAAATAAATAATCAAACCTACGACCTGAGGATCTCGCTGCCACCGTCCAAGCTTTGCTAGGCCCCGACAGACGAAACTTCGGTTTAAAGGGTGAGGCCAGTTCTGTGTACGCTGCGCTGCACCAGAAAAATCCATTGCACAGGCTCGAAGGACACATCCAACTTCCGAAAAAGCCCTTCAACGCACTTGTAGAAAGCATGGGATGAGTCTTTCCTGAATCTTCGTTCGCGAAGAAAAGACAAGAAGAAGAATGATACATCCACGATTCCACAGAATTGAGCCATGACACTTAAAGTGGTGCCAAATTGCATTAATTCTGCTATGTAAATGCACCCATAAACCTAGCTATCGTGTCTTAATGTCATACGTGCATATTTCTTGTTTGAATGGAGTGACATGGAATATATGGGTCCTTCTTATAATTCTTAACATATCCTCACAACCTTCTAGGCAGATCTGCTACTTATTCCAAAGCATGTTTGCAGAGACTTGCCCTCCTTTTTTTCTTTCTGAGGTCCTCCCTGCTTTCCTTTTCCTTCTGTTTAGCTCAGTGGTTCTCAACTTGTGGGGACCCAGGTGTTTTGACCTACAACTCCCAGAAATCCTAACAGCTGGTAAACTGGCTGGGAACATCTGGTTTAGCCTAAAGACAGAAGATTCAAAGCCCCTTTTTCTTCCTTGTTTAACTGCTTATCCTCCTGCTTAGCCCAGTTCCATTCTACTTTCAGGCTGTTTACATAAGGTGGGTATTTATTTATTTACTTTATTTATATTCCGCTCTTCTCACCCCGAAGGGGACGCAGAGCGGATTACGGGTACACATACTTAGCAGACAATCCCTGCTATTTTCCACATACACATATATACGACGACCAGAGGCAAACTCTGGCCACCAGGGGGAGCTGACGCACTTCTCATCTCTCAGCATTTCCAGCGTCCCTTGTTGTTCCTTCCGCATTCCTCAGCATTCCTGGAGTTCTTTAATGGCCTCATAATTCAGTCAAAATTTGATTCCCCACTTAATGTGGTACCTTTATCTCCTACTTGACAGATGCAACTGTCTTTCGGGCTGCAAAGGTCAACAGCAGGCTACACTTAAAGGTCGAGAACCCACCTCGACCCAAGCAGGCCTCAAACTCATGACCTACTGGTCAGAGAGATCTTATGCAGCTGACACTTAGCCAGGTGCGCCACATTCCCAGTGCAAAATTTTAAATTTTTGTACCCCGACCTTTTCACCTTTATAGAGGGACTCAGACCGGCTTACAGCAAAATTCAATGCTATACAAATTAAAAACATGTTACATCAATATATTAAAAACATAAAGCACCAAAATACATACATACAAATCACATAGCCATTTAAAACAAATTCAACTCGATCTGTGAACGTGGTCACTCAATTCATACTATACTCTATCACAGCCTATTCTGGGAAAGCTTCGTTCCAGCTCCAAGTCTTCACCCGCCTCCTGAAGGACAGCAGGGAGGTGGGAAAATCTAACATCACTTGGGAGAGAGTTCCACAGCCGAGGGGCCACCACAGAGAAGGCACTGTCCCTCGTCCCCACCAGCCGCGCTTGCGAAGAACGTATGAAGCATACATATAGATTGTGTTTAGGCTTTTAGCTCCATCTCCAAAATATGAACATATATTTAAAACTTCCTTGAAACAGTTGGTCTACATCAGGCATAGGCAAACTTTGGCCCTCCCTCCAGGTGTTTTGGACTCCAACTTCCACAATTCCTAACAGCCTACCTTCTGTTAGGAATTGTGGGAGTTGAAGTCCAAAACACCTGGAGGGAGGGCCAAAGTTTGCCTAAGCCTGCTCCTCCTTCTCTACTATACACCTAACTGGCCTTCAAATGGTAGGAATCTCTCTCTCTCACACACACACACTCACTCTTACTCACTCACTCACTCTCTCACTCAGTCTCACTCTTTCAGTCACTCACACTCTCTCACTCACTCTCTCACACACTCGTTCTCTCTCTCTCTCACTCACTCATGCTCTCACTCACTCTCACGCTCTCACTCACTCTCACTTTCTCACTCACTCAATCACTCACTCTTGTGGAAGTTGGAGTCCAAAACACCTGGAGGGAGGGCCAAAGTTTGCCTAAGCCTGCTCCTCCTTCT